>QGOH01008679.1:7822-19777 GCA_003313155.1 Boletus sp. MG95
GAAGAAGCAGCAAATGCATCAGCGCCGAAAAAAAAAAAATTGCGACACCACATCGACGTGGCAATCCCAATGCACGTCAAGGCACAAGGGGCAAACTCACCGTAGATAACGTAGGCAATTAGTAGACTACCCATCGATAACGAGGAGATGACCCCCAACGATACCTAGGGACAGCATTCATGAGAATTCCTGGTTATCGATACCCAACCGTGAGTGTGGCGCCGTTGCCAAAATGTTCATACCGGGGGGGAAACCAATAGGATCACTGAAACATGTTCTGGCAGAATGCGCGCGCAAGTCTAGAACAAACCACGATCTGGAAAGCATACTCGGTGACCAAGGGACCTGACAACGATCAATAATCAGGCAAATTCCAGGATGCGGATCAATATGGCCAGAGACGCCGGTGACAAGCAGTAAGATCAAGAAGACTCCTGGTATCCAAATCAGCAGGACTCGTGCGAACGCAGCAATACGTGGCCCCCTCGGAACGCGAGTCGACGCTTTCCAGATACAAGTGACCCTGCCGTTGATTTCAAGCCCCGACTAGGTTTTCAGACTCAGGCCAAGACATACCCTTCGATGCATAGAGGACAGCATGCTTGAGCTTTCTTCGTCTCCTCCCATCGTCTGATCCTTTATGGAGTGGACTTCCATGCTATCATGAACGTGGCATTCAATCACGATGCATGATGGGTGAAATGCCGACGAACGCCGGATGTCAAGTGCCCCTTGATGATCCAATACGTTCGAGACCGTCGAACGCCTCTTCTTCAGGTGCGTTGACCACCCCCCCACCCAAGCCATGCCAGCGAAATGGCAACATATTACTTAAAGAAAAGTACCATACAGGACGTCCACCTGGCACCCACCACGGTGTGCTTACTCGTCGTCGTCGTCGTCATCATCGCATTCAGCCACACATCGGACACTACACATCCGAGATCTTTTCGTCCTCCTCGCGTATCTCACTCGCGTCGAGTTGTTCGCCCTCCATGATGGCGTCGTCTTGTCCACCTCCTTCTTCAAAGGCAGTCTTGTGTATCTCAAAGTGGGACGCATGGTGTCTGTGGCCGAGGCTCTGGGATCAATACGTCACCGGCGAGAGAAGCAGACGACGTACTCGGGCCCAAAGATCGTTACGATGATGACATATGCAACGACAATACCGATGAAGATCCCTTGCACTGTCGCATAGTCCGCAACATTCTTGAGCACCCCGTCGACGACGATGTTTGTCCTCAGACGACTTCCAGCGGCTAGACCAGACCATGTATCAGCATCCAGCTCCCCTTCGTGAAGAAGCGCAAAACAACACGCACTCGCTTCAATTTGAGACGACGCAGAAGAGACCATCTGGAGAATGAAAAACGGTCAGCATACACTCGCGTTCTCTCACAACCAGCCTGTAACTCACGTTACCGAGCTGATAAGCCACACCAGGGAACGTTGCCCTAAACGCAGGAGGCGACAATTCTGCGAGCTGAATGGGAATCTAAGCGTGGCGTATTCGGGTCAAGTTCAGGTGATTGAGAAAAGAGGAGTAGGGACGTACAATGCCCCATGCGCCCTGAACACCAAATTGGATGCAGAATGCACCAGCTGCGAGGGAACTGAAGGTGTCTGGGATGATCCATAAAGGTATGAAGGCTTCATCATTGGTCAGCGATCAGGGTACCACGGTCTTGACCTGAGGGAGACTTACCACCAACGAGCAGTAATGCGATCCTGGGCGACGAGTCAACAGGAATGCAAATACAAGACCATAGCCACACTTACACCATAGTGAGTCGACGCCCAATGTACTGGCTCGTGAAGCCGGCGATCGCACCGCCGCTGTATGTCGAAAGATGCGCTATGAACATCAGATCGCCCTGATATCGACGATAAAACTCACGCAATGGCTCCCTATCATTCGTATGAGCACGCCCGTCGAATGGAAAGCGAGATAAATACACCTACACAATTCCCAATGATGGTCGCAATCGTTGCATCGTGAGCGGTGAACCCTTTGGTCGTCTGCAGATAGGTCGGGTACAGATCCTAAAATGACAAGCCCGATGACGAGCCAGATCAACCCACGAACGACGCGATTCCCATACCTGAGAACCATGAGACAGAAAGTTGAATCCTGTGCGAATAAAACGTCAGAGATAAATCCATGTCTCACACATCTCCGAGTCGGCCGGATGCTTACCGGCCATGAGCAAGACGGCATAGATGCACAGTCTCCAGTGCACTTTGAGCATCTCTTTCGTCTCGTGCAGAAAGATCTTGGTCTTTTGCGGCGTCGTCGTCCCTTTCTCTTTCTCGATGGCCTTGGCATGCAAGAAAACCTTGGATTCGGGCAAGCACGCTCGGAGAGTGGCAGCGAAAAACGTGACACCAGAACCGAACCAGAAGAGCGTCCGCCACGTGTAACGTGAATGCGGTACGACTGTGAGGTTGATCACTGCGGCGATAAGATAACCGACCGCATAACCTTCTTGGAGAATCCCACTCCCGATACCTCGGAGTTCGACAGGGAGGTTCTCCAGCGCTGACGAGGCAGAAAGTCCCCAGATGCCACCCATGGCGATGCCAAAGAGGGAACGGACGGCGAGGAATTGGGAATACGTGTTGACGAAGCCGGTCGAAAGGGAGAACACAGAACAGAGCAAGAGGTTGCCGACCAGAGGCCATTTGCGACCAAAACGATCCGATAAGATGCCAAATAGGACCTAGCGCAGGGTCAGCGTCAACGCGGAAGACGAGGAAAACGAAAAAAACGCACAGCGCCAGCTGATCGGAAGAGGAGCGTGAGCGTGATGGCGGTCGTCTATGTACACCAACATGCGTGAAAAAAGTGAGCAAAAGAAAAAAAAAATGAAAATGAGATCTCACGATCTTCGTTGTCGTCACGCCGAATTGTGCGGAAAGCGATGCAACCGTCAGAGATACCGTGAAGAAGTCGAGCGCATCACAAGTCCAGGCGAGCCAGCTGATCGAGTATGGATGAGCACAGACAGTACCCGTGGACGGGCAAATTTTGGACTCACCCAACCCAGAAGTGAGCGTACTGAATGGGTTGGAGCGTCGAAAGGGCCGCGAGGAAGCCAGAGCTGGTGTTCTTCTCCCTCTTGGGGATGAGATTAACAATGAATCGAGGCGCCATAATGGCCTAGGGCAGGGGAGAGGGCTAATGGCCGAGCAGAGGCTCCAGGGATTGAGCCGATAATCGACCCTGGGTATCATGGAGCCGGTATATATCTGTCCGTAGTCGAAAGGCACGGCTACCGGCCTCCACAAACCCAAATACAGCTCTCGAGCCCTAAGCTCCATTCGAGCGCTTGCTCACCAGGCACAACGTTCATTTTACGGCAGGATGCATACGAGCCGCTGGCAGCTGACTTGGATCGCGTCTGTCCCTTGATACCCATTGTGCCAAACCACAAAGCCCGATATCCATAGCGCCGGTACGAAGACGCGAGACATGCCCGGATGATTAATACGTCAACTGAGCTCGTCGCCCAACTCACCTGGCGTCCGGACTGTTATGAACATGGCTCGTTGTCGCGACGGAGGAGGTAAATACGGTGGCATATCATATTCAGGGTTGCAGCTTGGTTTATGCGGGGTTCCCGTACGCTGGATCAGCCACTAGTATAGTTCAAATAGTATGCCACGTCCCACTAGGTTCTTTTCGGAAATGAATTCAGACCCCGAAGGTGCCCTGCATGTGGACAGCAATGCAGCTGGCAACTTGACGACTCCCGACAGACCCCACAACAAGTCCCGAGTCGGACAGGAAGCTGATGGGTCATGTCAGACGTCTCCCCCGCTGGAGACTGGAGCAATTCAGTGGGGACCCAATTGCATCCAGGAACCCACGGACCTATTCTACACCCCACTCCTATACTTATCTACCGAAAAGAGATACCACCATTCGGCAATTCGACAGCGCAACGACAGCAACATTCTCACCTGTCTCCACGGGTCTTTGAACCGCCGTCTTGTACGGTCGTCGGTAGATAGTCTGATCCGGGGATGGCTCTGTAGACTAGCCGAGCACGACAATATGTGCGCGAGTTTCAGCAGTAGCGACACGTACGTATCCGTGGGTATCAGTAGCAATGATATCCTTGATCGTGACCGTCGAAGATGCCCCAAAACTGCATGCCCTCCCCACGCCATCTGCTCAGAACGACGTAGGATCAACGCGGCTTACCGTTTCACCTTCTTTCCCCTCCGCGTTGGCTTCTTCCCCCCTCCTTCCTCCCCTCCGGATTCCGCCTTTCGTTTCTGCCCCGGCACAGTCCCGCTTCTAACGCTTATGACTGTAGCCCCCGCTCTGCCCTGCATGAGCCTCGTCGCCTGAGCCTCTGCAGTACTCCAGTCTGCAGCTGCATCATTGATGGCATACCTATACGAAACAGTAAACCATTAGTCCCATTGGTGATCCAACTCCGCTAATAAGTCCGAATGCTATTTATAGAATCGCTGATCCACTCTCCACTGCGGATGGGGTAAAGCGGCGATACGGGGGGGAGATGACTGGCACAATGAAAACGGATTGCAGATGGGCGGATCCACTCACTTGCTCAAATCCAGCGACTCAATCATCGCCCGTTGTTTCTCTCGTAGAGCTCGCGTCACTTCATCACCCGCCTCGTCGAGCTCGTCTTCAACACGCGCGTCGATGGGTTGCCATGCCGTCGATGCTTCTCCGCTACTGCCACCGTCGACCTCCATCCGATCCTGGACGCGTGACTCCGTGCTTGTTTTTTTCGGCGGAGTTGTGATAGGGATATCTGCCCCAATAGCGGCCTTTTGAACGCCAGTCAATTTCTTGCTGATCTTGCGTATGAGCTTGTTGAACAACGCCAACGCTTGCGAGACGGGTAGCGATAGCTCTTTCTGTTGATCGACGTCGGCAATCAATTTTGTCGCCAGTGCGGCAAGCTTACACTCCTTACTTACCTCCACTTGCTCGATTGACTTTCTCTGGAGGCCCATCCCGAGAAGTATCGACGCTTGCACAGCAGACAGAGTCACGTCATCCCCTAGCCGTTTGTCAAAATAGAGGGAGGCGATGTAGGGCAAGAGGTCCAGAATGACATGGTAGTCGACCATATTATTCGCATATGAATCGAGGCGTTTGAGATCAAACGGTGTCAAGAGAAATGAGAGTTCGGATGAGGTGATGGTGGCTGGTGGCGGAGATAAGAAGGAATGGGATGCCCGATGGTCGGATGAGCGCCTACCTTGTGAATTGGGGGATTGATCAGCGTCACCACCTTGCTTCACTCCCGCGTTGGCAGCTTCGAGGATGCTTAATGCGGTCACGCTCCCAAAGTCTCTGAACGTGAAAGAGAGTAGTGATAGGAAGCGTCGTCGGAAGTCTATCACGTCGTCAGTTATCTCCTTGGCCTCGCTTGCGAATAGACAACTCACCCTTTGCAAACTCGCCCAACCACTCGAGATCATTGTCAGCAGAGCTATTCAGCCCCCGAACCATCATGCATGTATGTTCACCCGTGAGCTCAGACTGTGTTTGCCGAATATAGAGGGGCGCGAAGCCCGCACGCTTCCAGAACCTGTGTTCGATTAAGATTTCAGTACGTTGATCGATTAAGGGAGGACGTGCGGCACAGGTACGCCGTACGCGCATTCGAGGTCAAAGAAAGGCACCGTACCTCAGTAGCTGGGGCGTCAACCCATAGGAAACACCTAGATAGTCTAAACTTTCGGGTTTCCTCTCTGAGAGGCGCTGGAGCAACGGCGGCATTGCGCCCGCTGCACGGACGGTAGGGTGATCAGTTTGAAGATCCGTATTCTTCTCACAACAAAGAGGAGCAAGCGAACATAAAGGCACCGATGACACGTCGATCAATCGGATGATCAGCCATGGTCAGATGGTCAATGATTCAGGGGGACAAACGTACAGCATCGATCAAGCTGGCATCGGGATAAGACGGCTCGGATAGGCTATGCTCGGAAAGGTTGAAGTATTCTCCGCTGTAGAATGAATTGAGAGCTTTGAGGGCTCGAGAGCCATACCCCATCTGTACACGTGTGCCCAGAAAAAAAAAGTTCTTCGCATCAGCGCCGTTCACAAAACACAGTTCCATCAGAACCGTGACTCCTCCTCCCTCCCTCCCAGCGATGCTGAGAAGTTGAGCACCAATGGGGACCGAGAAGTTGGATGACTAGAAAAAAACCGCGATGGAAAATGCAAGTTTACTACTCACGTTTGCGTAGTCCGGATGTGTCGCGATCCTGACGATTCGCGCACCACTCAACATGCCAAACTTGCTCTCCTGGAACTGCTGCGCAACAATCCAAGGAATCATGTCACCCCCTGCTCTCAAACCCCTGCTTAGGCCCTCCATGATCGCAGCTTTACTGATGTTGCCTTCAAGTGCGACCTGGAGCACCACGAGTGGTTCCGGGAGATGTGATTCGTCGTCTTTGAGGGGCGGAAGGAGGACGAAGAGGTGGTGTGCAGGAGCATCCGACATAAGCTGGAGATCGTTGGGTTGATTTTTGTAATGCGAGGCAACATAAAGCGCCATCATCCGCTGAAGGAACATCTCAGAGGCGGGATGGTAGCTGAACAGTGTGTCCCTGGAGACATAGTACAGCTCACACGTAGATGGATGGGGGCATCCCTGCGCCGAAGCGACAGGAGACTTGGAGATGGTGGCATCCAGACATAGCACGTTGTTCAACCATTTTTCAATTTTGTCTCCGGCACCATAACGAATGGGTGTCTCGAGTTTTATTTCGCGCAGGGTGCGCGTTTTGGGAGTATTGGAGTGGCCAGAGATGGCCTTTTTGGAAGCAGACGTGGTTACGGTAGACGAATCTACCGAGGTGGCATCCTTGGTGAGGGAGGGATGAGTGCTTTCGCGCAGTTGTTGTATGAGTTTAAGAGAAAGAGAGCGACCGGTGCCTTCGTATCCGTTGATGGTTGACGCCATGAATACAAGGTAGGGACCAACGAGGTTGCGTACGAGCGGAAGGGGGATAGCTGCAGCCTCGTCGATGATGACGAGTTCAGCCTGCCCCAAGACATGGGCATCTTCAGGTTGGATGTACTATAAGAACGTGAGGGAGAGACAACACTGATGGGCAGACATAACTGACCTGGATAGTTTGACGATGCTGGCGGAAGACGTTGACCCTGACGATAGCTTTGTTAAAATCAGGGTTCGTACTCTGCAATATGTCATAATCAAGATGCTCGTCGTATCCCAGGGCGTCCAATCCTTTAAAGATGAACTCAAACAGTGTCTTCAAGTTCTCCGGGCTCGGACTCGTCACGAAGATGTTCGAATACCCGTGCGCCAGCGCAGCTGCAATTGCGAGACCCAACGCCGCAGACTTGCCACGTCCACGAGCGGCTGTTAGCGTCACGGTGGAAGCAAGAGTCTTTTCGGCGATAGCTTCCACAAAAGTGAGGAGGGCTTGTGCCTGATCGATAGTTTTCGCGAGTTTGACCAGTTCGCCAACAGGCTTGGTATCGGCTAAGCTATCTTTGAGGTCCTTGAGGTCCAGGTCAGCCTTTCCTTTGCCGTGCTCCTCTTCGATGAGCGTTATGTCTTTCCCTTTGGAGATGGGGAGTACGTTAAGCTCATCGTCCAAAACTAAGCAGTCCGCACAGGACCCTAAGGACAAGATGAAGCGCTCGTTGAATCGAGCAACCACGGAATCGTGAGATGAGGTGCGATAACGGGAATGCACATCCTGCACAGGCTAAGAGTTTCATTCACTCTACTCATATAGCGGACGCGCTCACCATGGCCATTGTGTATAGTTGCCGAAGTGACGTCATTGTCTTCAGCAATAACACTACCAGTCCACCGCCCTCCACCGTTTCGATCGTCCGTGCGAGCAAGTTGGGTGTGATAGCCTCAAAGTCTTGCAAGACACACATCCCATAAGTGTTTCCGAGAATCTTGTCTGTTTCCTTGTAGTAGGTATATCGGATGTCAGTGACAGTAACAAAGATTTCGAATGGATTTTGCTCGTTAGGTTCTCGAAGGCCACGTTTTACATCGCGCTTGATTTTCGCTTCTCGTTTTTTACGATGTCTAATTTAGTCCGTCGGACGGTGGGGGGAGTGTTGCTTAAGTAACGACGGCATTTCTCCAACACCGTGCACGGAGATGTCACTCACGTCGTGAACCCGAGATCTTTCTTGTAGCACCATAGCACCGACGGCCGCGCTGATACCCGAGCTTGGGAGAGCAAGTAATGGAGGTTTACAATCTGATCCCTCGAGGTAAGCGGCCAAATCACTTCTCGCACTGGACCGGACGCACCTGGTCCCTGCTCTTGTCGCCGACCAAGACTACGAATGATCTGTGGTTCTTTTTGACATTGTTTGTGATGAGGATGGGTATTCGAGGGTCAAGCTGTTTACGCATGGGCAGAAGTGATTGTATGCGCGCAAGGCACGACCCGCGTAGCGTTCCCAAGTCCTTGAATGGGCAACAGAGGTGCACCTGCCCAGAGCCTTGAACGGGATGCGAGACGACGACAAATCGATGCAATAATCGCAAGTCGGCACACGTCCCAAGAAGAACAGAGAACGGTGGGTGGGAACGAACTTCCATGAATGTACTGTTTCCTTTTAAAGCAGGATTTTCTCACTATCTGGAAGTAGGCCTGTTACTCCCTGCGTCAGCGTTGTCGAAGAACGCGGTTACTTCGAGCCAGCGTGACTCTGACTACCCATTCATCGTGACGAGCTGCACGGCGTGTGGAAACCATTATTTCAGTTCACGCAGGACATCCGCATCTGCTGGCGCAAGGCACGATGTTACCTACTCGCAAAAGGTCCGTGAGATATGCAGCATATCCTGTGTCTATCACCGCGGGTCGGACGACAAATGTGGGCGAACACGTCCCTGGATCTATCCATAGGGATGCCTCCTTTGTCAGAGTCCAACGAGGTGAATGTCACGGGATACGATACTCACCTGGCAACGCTTAGGCCCCGCGGAACTCCCTCACCCTTCTCGGTCTGAGCAGGTATGGCGCGGAATTCGGATGCTGGGATGCAATGTGCATCGATATCGATTGCAGAGAATGTTGCGATCCTGCATGATTTGAACATGACATTGCTCGTTTGATGCCTTCAACGTACGTCGAGAACACTCGCAATCATCACCCTACAACTATATCATCATGCCATCGCTTTACTCGACAAGTTCGATCTTCGATGTAGGGCTATACAACCCTTTACTTCATCTCGGCACGACAAAAAATGGCTCTGTATCTGTCGGCACCGGTGAGGTTTCAAAATTTCAACTTTCGACGGCTTATTGATATCATCCTCGGCAATTCCCTTTCTGTCCTCCCCCCTGCATGCGTACGAGTGCTCTTGATCTCGTCTGGCCATTGTCTCCGTGCTTGTTTGGACCTATCTGGTCCACATTCCCCGTTCTGGCAGTGTCTGTGGACCCCACAATATATACCTGTCCAAATTCGTCATTAATGGTGAGCAAATTGCATTGTTCTCCAAAAACAAAAAGTATCCTCGTCGTCCACAGCAAACTCGAGAAACATCAAAGCGCGTAGTTGAGGGTATGATAAATAGGCCCACTGTTTGACTCTTCGCTATCATATTTCCACATCACTGTTGAACATCAATCTACCTCTCAATTTCAAGGCTGAACGTACGTAATTCCACTCATGCACAATCTCGTCGTACCAGCACCACCCCCCAATATGGACTCCTTCGCCCCGGAGTTCTGTTTCTGCGGTAGGAAGACAGTTCAATCCCACGAGTTCTGGTTCTGTTCTACCCGCTGCGCCCGTCTGGACTCCCTGCGGTCACTAGACGACCCCGAGTGCCACTATCGCAACGTCGTGCGCAAAGCCTACGTTCAAGCGAGCGTCCAAGAACCCTCCCCCCGTCGCATGATGTCTGTGGACCAGCTACTTCCTGGTCCGTCCGAGAAACACGGCTTTGCGCACGCACCCCCTCACGTTCTTCCACGGACGAAACCGTCATTTCAGAGGAATGCGACCCTTGCACGCAGAGATGCACATGATCGGAACATGGCAGGATTCCCTACGCTTGCTCAGGTGACGGGCAAGGTTCTTACCAGTAAGGCCACCGCGGGGGAGCCTCTCGTCGCTGAGAGACATGATCGGCCCGGATTGCAGGGTTTTCTGAACGCACCGTCCCGTGCCAAGCCCGGTCAAAGTCCTCGAGACGATGCCTGGGAGCAAATCTCGCTCGATGCCATTCCATTTCTGGAACATCCTCCGGCTCGTTCTCTGAGACACGTCCCGCAGTCGAGCGATGGTCTCAAAACTAACATCAGAAAGTCGGTTGCGGCGCTGTTGAATGTCGGCCGGTCCCGGAAGGGCAAGGAGGGCGAGAACCCCGAGAGAGTTTTTGGTCACCCCGTGAACATTGTCGCTCCGCCAGTGAGAAAGGAGTCACTGCCCTCACATCGCCAGATGAGCCCTCCCTCCGCGATCCCGGTGCAAAGCTCAAAATCCCTTCGTCGGTCTGCGTCGTTCGCGGGATGGAACACGACCCCATACGGCGGCCCTTCCAATGAACAGAATACGTTGGTGCATATTATCGAGGAGATGAGAGAAGAGTGTTCTGAGAGCTTCGATCCGAGGTCTTTGTTTGACCAGGAGGAAGATTATTATTAAAGCACAATGGGATTGCTATGACGAATTGTCTCACTTTATTTTCTTGACGTGTATGCATGATCTGTCACTGCTGTCGTTTTGTCTGTATGTTCTATGTTACTCGTCTGTGTCTGCAATTGACCTTTTCTTCGAGTCTGCCTTTCGTTAATCCGAGTTTAATTTTAATCCCAAAAAGGCAGGCTTGTAAGAACTGGATGTGATTACCTCCTCAAGTGATCGGCTATAAGACGCGACTGACGCAGCCACCCGCAAGCCTGACTTGTCTTCCTACCACCATCATCCCATCTTGTTCGCTTTCCAATCTATGTCTACCGGCACCAGCGACGCCGTTCTAGTCCAGATCCTTGCGCAGCTCAATGCGCTCCAGATCTCTCAGCAAACGTTGCAGGCAAAGGTAACGCCACCAACTCCCTCACTTTGTGATACTGACTGCATCCACATCTACATGGTATTGAAGCTCGATGCGTTGGCCCCACCGTCCCCCCCACTCTCCCCGTCTAGGGGGAATGGGATCCCGGTTCCGGGACGCAGCAGTCTCGAAAGCCTAGGCTCACCGCCATCCTCGAACTTGCTCTTATCGCCATCAACATCCTTGACGAGGGCCCATCTCGCGTCGTCCACGCCTCCCACAAGCACGCCTCCGGACCATCCATTAACAGACAGGGAGCGCGAGAAAGCCCTGTACCCTGGTCGAGTCATCCTAGCGAGTAAGTCCCCCCCTCCTCCCATCGGTTAAGAACGCGGCGCTCTCGAGTACATGTTCCATGCCATTTCCTTGCCGCCCTTTGCAATCCGAGAGTGGGTTTGGTAATAGCTGGAAACACGTCATTTTCCCAGCCTCCGGATCACACTTGTGTTTGTTTGCATAACAACACGTACAATCCCTGACATGTCTATTCGCATGACGTCGAGCTGACGGCATTCTCTAACAGCCTACCCGGACCAGCACGGCATCAAGCCCTATCCGCTCAAATGGGGAGCCTTCGATCCTGCTGTCCGCGGACCTGTTATCTGCTCCCGGCTTCCGACTTCTATCAAACAGCGTAATGCCCTCGGCGCACATTCCGGTTCCTATTCGATATATCGAGCTCTGGCTATCGCAATGGGTACACTCAACCCGTCTCACAAGCCCGACTACTCGAAGACCGAGCCTCCGGTCCCGATTCTTCCTCAGCCATCCTGGTATGACCCCACGAAGATCGTCTCGTTTGATCCGTGGGGACATCTTGTTCCTCAAGTTTTCAAGAAAGAGATCGACGAGCTGGGCTTGGACATTCGTCCGAGCATCGCAGT
>QGOH01008680.1:0-19603 GCA_003313155.1 Boletus sp. MG95
AGGGTCCCTTGGAAGTTGGAATGATGACTCTGCCCCGACGTCGCATGACGCTAAACAACGTCAGCAATAATCAATAATCTGCGCGTGTCGCTGCGTTCGGCGAGTCAAGAGAAAGCGGTAAATATCGAATGAGTAGCTAGATTATACAATAGGAGTTTTATGATTACTATGAGTGGTGTGATAGTGATACCAAGGTTGTACGCTGGAGCAAAAAGCCCAAGGGTTTTCTGGTCCGAAGCTGGCCCAGGCCTGTGGGGTCAAGGTGAGCGAGGGCAGGGAGAGGCGCGTGGGTGCAAAAGGAAGTGCGCTGGGAACTAGCCAGCGCCGGTGAGGAGCGACTCGGAGGAGGCGAACAGGAAACTTGAGGCCATCTCGCTTCACTCCCATGTAGACCGCAAGCATCAGTTTTCAGCAACTCCAGTCTCGGTGTGAACACACACTTTGTTGCAACAGACAGAAAGGAAAAGTTGGCATACTCTCTCAACGACAGGTGGCAGGCATGACAATTGCGTTGCCTTTTGACCACGAGTAGTGAGGCCTAATCACTCAACTGCGTATTGAATATTGAACGTTGAAGGGTCGGTGTGTATTTCGATTATTTGCGGCTTGCAGTGTCGTACGTTTCACCGCCTCCACCGCCCTTCGCTCGACTCAGCCATCGTCGTTCTATGGAATTGGCAAAAAGGATCGTCCTTCAGATTGCATCCGCATCCCAGCGTGTCATCAGTGCCGCGACTGAGTATGCCAATCGCAGGGGGTTCAGGAACGTCCAGTCTTGTCACTTTCGGCTGGAGAGGGAGATGCAGAGAATATCCGTTGCCACCGAGGGCATGCTAGGAGTCCTCAGCAAGTCTTCTCTCCCAGATGGCCCTCCACTTGATGATCGACTTCAGGAATGGTTTTCATCCGATGAGCTACCCACATGTCTGGACACGTTGAATCAAATGGAGAGGATACTCCAGAGCGGTACCTGGTTAAACACAATATTCAACTTTATGAATACCCAGCGCTCCTCACCCCCGGAAGACAAGATCAACGAGGTCGTCAAGCTCTTTGACTCGCAAAGAAATTTCTTTCATTTCTTGTTGACGACAGACGTCTGGTGACTCTCCTACTGGAAGTGGGATCGACTCGTGAATGACACCACCTCTCAGGAATTGCGAGGAGCCCCGACAACAACCACGAGCGCGAAGTTTGGCTCACGCGCCAGACGGGCCAGCTGTTGAACGAGTGGTTGAGTCGAACATGGTGTGAGTGGGCATGCGTTGTGACGGAATGCTGCTCAAACTGACCATTCAGCAGTGCCATGAAAGTCGATCAGGCTATAAACTGCGTTCTGGACACTGCGGCAGGCGGGCCGACATTAAACGAAGGGAGGGTAGACAATCGTACGTGTATGATTGCATCACATGGATAGAGGACCGAGTTGCGTTCACAGCAAGGAGGCTGGATGATATCCTGCGGTGGCTCGATGGATTGAGTTGCGCTGCCAAACAGGAAGAGTCTCTGTCATTGCGACAACCTGATACCTGCACATGGTTGAATTCCGCCCCCGAATACGAATCTTGGAGGAATAATGACGATTCATCCTTGTGGTTGCGAGGGAAACGTGCGACGTTCAACTCTGTATGAAAATACTCATGGCTGATATGACCTGATCACAGCCGGTTCTGGGAAGACAGTACTGGCGTGCGTTCGCATCCCGCGCCGTACATCGGTGCTCATTCCGATTCCAGGTCGTTCGTGGTTGATTCACTCAAAAACAAGCGACGCAGTGGAGAAACCTTGGCATTCTTCTACTGTGATTTTCGAAACGATCGTTCCACGGGTGCCGCCGAGGTGATGCGATCACTCCTTTCCCAATTGCTCCGCCACGCCCGTGATGGAAAGATTGATCTCAGAGAACTGGTAGATGACTTGGTCAGAGAAAGGGATGGTGACACACCCATCCTCACTAACGTCAAACATCTCGCCACCTTTATGTCCCAGACAGCAAAGCAGTTCAGCCATCAGCCGCTGGTTGTAGTCGACGCTCTGGATGAGTGCAAGGATGTCGAGAAGCTTCTTGACGGTCTCTTTATCTTGGTTAAAGGCGGTTTGCGGCTCTTCGTTACTAGTCGACCCCTCCAGATTATCAAGGATAGTCTCCGTGGTCTCCCTTCTATTTCGATGGATAAAATGGCGGGTGCGGTCTTGTCGGATATCGCGTTGCATGTCACGAGAGAACTAGATTCTCGTCGACGATTAAGAGACCTCGAGCTTGGCCTCAAGATGGAGATTCATTCCATCCTGTGTGACAGGGCGGATGGCATGTAATATCTGTCATTGTATATCTTCGGGCTCATGCTCATGATTTCAAGGTTTCGGTGGGTCCAGTGTCAGATTGACACATTGAACCAATGTGCAACCAGAGCAGAGATCCGGGAAGCTCTCGATAACCTGCCAATTGGTCTCGACGAAACATACCAGAGGATTCTCCTCGCGATTGACACAGAGTCACCCGAAGGGAGGCTTGCATTGCGGGCGTTAACGTGGCTTGTTGGCGCATTACGACCCCTTCGGTTACTCGAGATCCTTGATGGACTGACATTGGACCTTGGGAGGCGGCTCATGGATCCTGATCTTGGTCCGATGCACAAAGATGCTTTACTGGACGCGTGCGGCAGTCTCGTGACATACAACGAGGACACGAACATTCTTATTTTATCCCATTTCAGTGTTAAGGTGAGTCGCAAGCTATGATAGGTTTATCTGTGCTTCAACACGTTGGAGTAGGAATATCTCACTGGGGATCCTACCCGAATTAAGTTACCGCAATACCACATCAGCTATCAAGATGCCCACGAGCACCTCGCCCGGCTCTGTATCTGTTATGTTACTCTATACCTCAAGCATGTCCACGGATCCAGTCCAAAAAATTCATTGTCTCGCATTATGCGCACAATTGACGGGCGATCTCATAACGCTACAGGACAGTGGTCCCACTCAGAGAACTGTCCTACTGTGTTGTCCATGTCGCAGGAACTCCTCAGTTATGTGTTTACTGACGGGTTTCACCACCTTGCATACCTCGGGTCATCAAATCGCGTTGTTTTGGAGGACATGGTAACTCTTCAATCAGACATACAGCGACATCATGATGCATGGGAAGTGATGCGTCGGATGTCACAGCGTTATAAGCTCTAACCCCGTGGCCAGGGCGGAAGCACGATTTCATGCTTTATATCCTCACAGCCTTTGCTTCCGATTCACTCCTTCATACATTCCTCGGTCATAGCCGTAAAGTGCTGAAGATAAAGTATCAGACAAACCCCCTGATATACGCTGCATACTTTGGCAAGGCCCAGCACGCCCAGTTGTTGCTATTGCATGGCGCTAAAGCAAACGAGAGTGGATTAGTCGTTGACGCATCTAACCAGGCATTACCACTTGAAGTCGCTGTCAGTCGACAACACGATGCGATGGTCGATCTGCTCTTGTCTGCTGGGAGCATCGTGCCCAACTGGCTATTCACTTTCTCTACAAATAACAACTTTCCCCTTCGCATTGCCAGGCGGCTGCTACAGACCGACGAATTTGTGGAGTGGGCAGCAGAACCGGGGAATCGACTGCCTTCGCCCGTAGGATTACTCGAGCGACGACCTCCTTTGGTGTATGAGAGGGATATCATCATCATGATACGCAGACTCGTCCAGGTCGGCTTGGATCCTGCTACCTGCAACTCTGCTCAGAAGACAGCTATTCACTTCGCAATTGCAGGAGGATATCAGGCTGTCGTGGTCTATCTCTTATTAATAGGCACCCCACTCCCGTTCGATTTCATGTCTGCTCTGTCAAGAACCACATCCTCGGAGAGAATGCCAATGTTTCGCTTGATTGTCGACGCAGGAGCAGACGTTGGCGTCGGTGAAGCTACTGCATTACACCTGGCTATGAAGATCCTGGAGCAGAACGAGTGTTTAGAGGCTGTCAAAATTCTTGTAGGTGCTGGCTGCAAGCCTTTTGTGCACAACAACGCTGGCCAGACCCCCCTCCACCTTGCATTGGAACAAAGATATCTCTGTGTTGCAGATTATCTCCTGTCACAACATAGACCGGCTCCTCTGAGTGCGCTGTCAGCCGTGGTGGAAAGTGACTGTCCAATAACGTGGCGGATCGGGACCCTTCGTACGCTCATTAATGATGGGGCAAACATACATGGTGTTACAACCTATGGAGACGGTTTGTTACATCAAGCGGTGAAGTCTATTGGGGAGAACCACGGTTTGGAGATGGTTAAATTCCTCGTCGACGCTGGTTGCGATCCTTTCCACCGCAATGTACAAGGCAAGACACCTTTCCACATCACGTTGGATCACAAGTTTCCTCTCTTCGCGGATCACCTCCTCTCAACTGGGAAGTCTCTTCCTCCCGATACTCTGTTTTCCGTACTACACAGTGCACTCCCAGCGGTTTGGAAAGTTCAGACAGTCTGTTCTCTCGTTGTGAAAGGGGCTGACACACGCGGATTTTCGGCTGAAGGAAACACCTTGTTGCATGCCACGATACTCGTTCTTGATGAGCGACAAGGCGCAGATGTAGCCAAACTCCTCGTCAACGTTGGCTGCGATCCCTTCGCAGTGCGCAATAATGGCGGCGAAACACCTCTCCACATCGCGTTGGATCGCAAGTTTTCCCTTCTTGCGGATTATCTACTCTCAACTGGCAGACCTCTTCCTTCCGATGCTCTCTTTGCCATACTGCACAGTGCACTCCCCGCAGCTTGGAGAGCTCAGATGATCTGTTCTCTTGTTAGCCAAGGGGCTGATCCATCTGGGCTTTCAGCCAATGGAAGCACCTTGTTGCACACTACAGCGCTGCTTCTTGACGAGCCTTTGGGTTTGGATGTAGCTAAACTCCTTGTCGGCGCTGGCTGTGATCCCTTTGGGTCTGACAGCGAGACACCTCTCCACATCGCGTTGAATCGCAAGTTTCCGCTTCTCGTGGATTATCTACTCTCAACTGGCAGACCTCTTCCTCCAGATGCTCTCTTTGCCATACTGGGCAGTGCACTCCCCATGGCTTGGAGAGCTCAGACAATCTGTTCTCTTGTTAGCCGAGGGGCTGATCCATCTGGGCTTTCAGTCAACGGAAACACCTTGTTGCATGCCACAGTGCTTGCTCTCGATGAGCGCCTAGGTTTAGATGTGGCCAAACTCCTTGTCGGCGCTGGCTGTGGACCGCTCGCACTTAACGTAGCAGGCGCGACCCCACTTCACATGGCCTTGAAGCAGGGATATCATTCCATCGCAGATTACCTGTTATCGGCAGTGACACTTTCCGCTTCCGACGCCTTGTTCACCATACTAACAACCAAGTGCTCGGTGGACTGGATCGTCGAGAACCTCGATTCATTTATCAACGCAGGGGCCGATGTGTGCAGCATCACAGTGGACGGCAACAGTCTAATACATGCTGTGATGGTGTCCCAGGAAGAAGATGCGTGTTTAAAATTATTGAGACTCCTTGTTCGTCATGGATGCAACCCTTCTTCTCGCGACAGGGAGGGCAAAACAGCACTCCACATTGCAGCAAACAAAGGATATGTCTTTGTTATGGACTATATCCTTTCATTGGATCGATCAATCCCGGACGACATCCTCATCTCTGTATTGAAATCGCCATCCCGGAGTACGTTGCTCATGCTTCCTATCCTCATCGATGAAGGGGCAAATATAAACGCTACGATGGACGGAGACACCCTCCTGCACATTGCTATATCCTCATTCCGAGGTGGTTGCCTTAGTAACGAACGGTTCGTTCCGGAACTGATCGTGGAGACTCTCGTCGATGGTGGTTGTGACGCCTTTGCGTCAAATTCTCGTGGAAAAACGCCTCTTCACCTTGCAGTGGCCGAAGGATATGTCACCATCGTCGAGTATCTGTTGTCAATCACCACCCCGCCATACTTGCCTGCCAATATCTTGGTTTGTGCCCTTGATGGGAAAGCTGCACGCACAAGCTGGAAAGACACTCGCGCAGTGTTCCGGCTTCTCATTCGAAAAGGTGCCAATGTACATGCCCGAGCGGCTGAGGGAGGAAGCCTTCTACATGTGGTCATCAAGAAGTGTCAGCGTCAGCTTCAAACGCTACCCCATGACCCCAACACACGTCCAACAAGACCTATGCCTCTCCTATCGCCCCTTTCGCCCTCTTTCATGTCCATCTCTGGGGACGCGGCGCCGCGGATTGACAACGATGACTCCTATAACCCACAACTGCAGAGCGATACCACCCGGCTTGACCACAGAATCCCTCGATCAGTCCGCAGGATCCCTCCACCAGCAGTGCCAGAAGGAGACGACAATACGAGGAGACTTGTGTTTCCTTTGCGCTCCCATCCAGGAATCAGCAGTCTACTGTGGATTGTCAGAATCCTTGTTGATTCCGGTTGCGATCCCTCACATTGTGATGCCGATGGACACCCGCCCGTTTATTACGCCGTACTCGGGGGTCACGTTGACGTTGTAGAATACCTCCTCCAGAGAACCCTTCCTCTGCCTCAGGACCTGCTGGATGCCATGGATTTAGCCCCACAGCACGTCCGATATGACCTCAGGGATGTGTTGACCAGATAGGAATCTCCCGTTTGAGGTTTGGGTCACACGTTTCGTTATGCTTCCGATAGGATTGTTGACCCCGTCTGCAGATGCCTCCCTTCTCTTTATGCCACTGTGCATATACATCATCATCCATGATCACCTGTATGACGAATCACTAGTTACTACACAGACCGTCGTATTTTCTCGTAGTCGATTTCTTGTAATAGTTTTGATGCGTCTCGTCATGCTTCCCATCGATAGGATGTTCATGTTGACCCCCACTACTATCTTTGTGCCACTCTCCATGCGTATATCATGTAATATCATTCATCGATCATCGCCCGTGTACCACACAGACCACTATCAATCTCATCGTAGTTGATCTCTTCTTATAATACCAAACAGTTCATATATCCGGAGACGACCGTCACGCTCTACCCGATTGCACTAATCCAACTGAATGAAATCCAACGCACGGTACCAGACTCGTGCTCGTACGTGCACACCCACATCTACTCCTACAACATCGCCCCCCTCTTCGGGAGCCTCGCTCCCTGGCGCTGTTGCTGTTGCTGTTGCTGTTGCTGTTGCTGCTGCTCCAAAAAACCGCCCTGTCCACTCGGACCGGCACCAGGCGGGCTTTGCAGTGCATCCAACGCCCACTCCTCCCTCAACCACCGACACACAGCCCTAAACGTCGACAGTGATCCCTTCTCCTGCACCAACACGATCGCACATGCGTAACCGATCACCATCGCCTGTTTGCCCAACGCATGCCGAGGAGACATCAATAAAGAACTCGTGCCAGTGGACGCCACTGACGCGCCCACAACCGGCGCCCCAGTGCCAATCGACGTGCCTGTGCCAGCACCCGCGCTCGAACCGGCGCCAATGGTCGGTGCAACAAACCCGCCAACCATCGTCGAACCCACCGAAAACTCGACTCGAAAACGCACGTGTTTCTGGACGACCGCGCCAGTGGTCCCATCGACGACTTCGTTGGTTCTACAGCGCAGTATCGTCGCGGTTGCGCCACCGTGAGCGTGCATACCATCCGAGTCCTCGAGTACGATCGTGACGCCGAGTTGCTCGAGAATGCGAACCGTTTCGGCATGCGTCGCAGCGAGGTTGTTTGTCGAACAAAGTACGTACGTGTGCGCTCTCCAGTTGAACAGGTTAGAGAACCACCCTTTGAATTCGCCAACCGGAGAAGATAAAATAGACGGCATCCCTGGGGGAGTCGGCTGTGTCGGCGAGCTTACCACCGAACGTTTTGCGTTCGAAATGTTTAGATGCAGATCTAACGGGAGCACTACAAATCCGGGATGGGGTCAAACACATCGTGATACCACAAGGGCCCGTCCGCTCACCCTTGGGTTTCCTGTTTCTCTCCCGTTCCTTACTGTCTCGCTTCAAGAATTCGACGCCATGCAAACTATTCCGAAGGTCTTTCCCAACCCTTCCTCCAGCACGCGGCTTCACAAAGAGTCCACCAGAGAAATGCATCGGGTCGTTTTCCAGGTACGGATATTTTCCCGCGTAATGCTCGCTATTTTCCTTGTCCTCTTGATCCCTTCCAGACAGGTGAGCATCTTCGGGTGAAGTAGGCACAGAGACATGACGCATCGGAGTTTGAGGATACCGTGATCGGTCAGCTTGGGGTCGCGTATCCTCTCGATAAACTTGAGCAGTAGGTCGTCCCTCCGGGCCGAACGGATCGTTCCCATGATAAGTAAACGCTGTATCGAGTCGACCGGGAACCTGTGTCATAGGGTCAATGTCTATCATTACATCTTGTCCCCCGGAGCGCGGCGACGTAGGAGTCGATCGTACTTCACTGACACCCATACGCCGTACCGTGGGCATAGGAGCAGCACGAGCAATACTGGGACTTAAAGCCGGTCCAGCCGAATGAGGGGAGTGCGGCGAGACGGGAAACCAGGCAGTCGGGACCGTCGCTGGCGTCATTCTCGGAACTGGGCCCAGAGCTATAGGAGAGGTTCCAGGAATATGCATCGGCTGGTACATCTGTTGATTGTGCGCGTGGTAGTTGTGTGAATCTTGAGCGATCCGTGGGGAGAGCATGGTCACCGTGGACGATCGGGTCCGTGCTAGTTCAGCGTGTGCACTGGTGAGAGTTGTGGTGACAGGCTTGATGGTCATGCTTTTGTGACGCGTTGGAATTTCGGCGACCGGAGATGATACCGGCCGAGGCTTTGGGGCCCGAGGACCAACAGGAGATGGCGTTCGAGATCGAGATACAGAAGTCGGGGAGAAAGCATCCATTGTGAGAGGATTTGGAGAAGGTGATCGAGAAAGGGGTGGAGGCGCATCACGGCTCGTGTGTAGCCGCCCGTAACGAGTTGAATTGTCGGGTTCGAGTCTGTTGGATCGCTTCTGAGAAGGTGACCTATATTGTTTCGTGATGACTTTTCCGGACAGATGAACCCGTGCCTCGTCAACATCGAGAATGATACCATGGTCCTTGAGTGTTTGTTCCCTATACTCGTGCAAGAGAAAGTAAAAGGCTTTCGCGAGTGTACCGTCTCCTTGGGGACTCAAAAGATCGGCTTTGATGCACTCGACGTCGGCGTGCTTGCCCCAGATAACGCACAGGGACTCTAGTAGCTCTTCGTCGATGTGGGCTTCGGACGCAAGGGGCCTCGCTAGTTCAGTGACGGAGGGTGCTGGTACGTAGATGATTCCTGGGGTCATCTTATTGAACCAGGGATGTACCATGATTTCCGGAATCTAAGAAGGGCTGTGAAGAAAACAAAGCACGACATGCGCTGTGCCCGTACCGTGATTCTTTGGTTGACGTCAACGGCAAGCATCCGAGTCAGGAGGTCCCTCGCCAAAGGATCGATATACGCGGGGACCCTATACCTACCGGCCTTTACTTTGGCGAGAAGCGTGCGCACATTCTTGTCATCGAAAGGGAGCATACCGGTGAGGAGAGCATAGAGGATCACACCACAGCTCCAAATGTCGGCGGCGTTTCCACTGTATTTCATACCGTTCACGATCTCGGGACTGGCATAATGAGGACTGCCACAACTCGTTTCAAGTTGGAGAGCGGGAGGTGCGAAGGCAGCCATTCCCCAATCGGCGAGCTTGATCAAGGGAGGATTGAGGGAATGTATCAATATATTTTCGGGTTTAAGGTCGCGGTGAATGATAGAAAATGTGTGTGCGTAGTTGAGTCCATAGACGATTTGCTTGAAGAATGCCAGGGCATCGAGGGGAGGGAGTCGACCGCGGTTAACGAGGAAATCGAAAAGCTCGCCGCCTTCGACGTATTCAAGAACAAGATAAAGCTCGTTCTCGCCTTCGAAGACATCGTATATCCGCAATATGTTGGGATGATTCATGAGTTTCATCATGATGATCTCCCTATCAATTCCAAGACGTTGTTTCTCCGATTTCGCGAGGTGGGTAGCCAAAGAAGCACGGGAGTTCATGAGGGGTTGAAGGGGGAGAATTTTCACAGCGGCGAGTTGACCTGTGCGACGGTGTTTCGCGATGCGGACACGTCCACTGGCGCCTTTGCCGACGCATTCACCAATGATCCATTGACCGATGTATTTTGGGTCCTCGGGAAAATCAAAAGCACCGACGCCGGCGGCGGCCTTTTCCTTTTGCCAGCGAGTCCCCAAGTGGGCGTTGTACTTGATTGGCGGTGCTCTGGGTGGGGTATTGGTTAGGGACGCCATCGTAAAGAAGGATAGAGTAGTCTGTGGGTGATGTAGGACGTCGATAGTGATGTTTTCCGCAGAAATTGGACAGCCAAGTGGGTGTGTAGAGCGGGCGGGGAGATGAAGACGCACCAGTTGAATGCCGCGCTTGGTATTATCGGGCGTCGTCGGTTGGGCTGACTAATGACGGTGTGGCGTGGGAACTATCCCAAATTATCGGACCAAGGTCGACAACGAGCAAGTCACTGGCGACTTCGAGTTCTTCGGCGACGCGTCGCCAGCACAATGACTCTGGTAAATCTTGGAAGCCGATTTGCGCTCTCGTCGACGTCGTATAATTGTCAAGTAGAAACATCAACCGACGAGCAGTGCCAACGCACCTATTTTGGTCGTTCGCACGTTCGGCTGCCAGCCGGCGCGGTCGTGTCGAGTGGAGTTTCGGATACAAGTTGGGACTTTTCTCCGCCTTTGTTCTTCCCTCCTTCCTCGTCTACACGAATGCGTCGAACTGAACGCAATTGAGCTGGTCCGAGTTTGGCTTAGAATATGCCCCGCTTTCCCTCTGTCTTCGAAATCGTCCTCGCTCTCGTCCTCCCTGCTTCGCTAGTCACTGGCTACTCTTTCACTTTCACAAGCCAACCTCAACAATGCGACAATCTCTCCCTTCAAATCTCTGGCTCAGGACAGCCGCCGTATAGCGTCCTCATCATCCCCTATGGTCCTACTCCACTACCAAACAACATCGAAGTCCGCACAATCGTATACCAACAGTTCCCTGGAAACGGTTCCTCTCACAGCTTCCAGCTCAAATACCCTGCCACTTCACAGTTCGTCGCAGTCGTAAGTCACCGCTCATCCCAGTCCCGCATCGCCTGTTGTCGGACGTGCATCAATGGATTTTATCTGCAATCATCTACATATGTGCTCACTCAGCTCCTTCCGCCTCCAGGTTAGCGATAACTCGGGCTTTGGCTCAGGCGGTACTAGCGTAGCTGCCTCCGTGATGAACACTAGCGACACAAGTTGCTTTAACGCATCCCAGACTGTGTCTCCTGACTTCCCTTACAATATCAGCCCTCCAAATCAAGTCGTCCAATGTAGTCCAAGCAGATTATGGTGGGATGCATCCCAAGTACAAGGGTAATGTCACATCACTGGGCTCAGTGTTGACATTGACCAGTCTTGCTTGTGTCCAGTACCGTAAACTTTCAAGGCGTCATTCCTGGGGGGGAATCATTCCCGATACCGTTGGCTGCACTCACTAATGTAACCGGCATGGGGACCGGCTTCCAATGGACACCTACTGTTCGCGCTGGCGCAACCCTCATGGTAGTTTCCGGGGATGGCCGTGGCCTCGGAACAGGAGGCAGTGAACTGTACACCGTTTCTGCCGGCCTTTACCCGAATAGTTCGTGTATCACGAATACCTCCCCTTCATCTACTGCGGGATCACCCGCTGGTGGTGCTTATCCCACCAACGCCAGTGGCGGAATGACGAGCGGAAGCAGCGGCGGTAGGTCAGTATCCAAGCAACCTTCGTTCATTCAGAACCTCCCGTTCACGCCATACATTCATCTTGATCTCTAGCTCCACTAATACAGGCGCCATAGTCGGCAAGTAGATTCAGCTTCTTCTCGGTCTCACACGTTCATCTTCTGTATCAGGCGGTGTTATCGGTGGGCTTGCGGCGATCGTCATTCTCGGACTCGTTGCCTTTTACGTCATCCGGCGCAAGACCGTACCAAAGTCTCAAAAGGAACGGCCCGTCAATCTCTTACACGGCGATCCCGACGACAGCGAACCACCTTCTAATTACCAGCCTCCGCCGTACCTACGCCCCGAGCCCTACCTTGTTACCGCACCTACAATATCGTCCTTCTCTCCACAAGAAGACGGCGCTCGTAGGTCTATCGCAGGCTCCACCTTGCTATCCGACTCGCTCGCAAGCTCACCCCACGGAACGTTGGCCCGGCCTCAGTCCGGAGTGACATCCTTCTCGGACCCACACTCTGTGACGCCAGAATTTGAAGTTGGCGTCTTGCCTCACGGGTCGTCGGCGGGCATGACGGGCTCTCGCAAGTCGGGTATGTCGAGGCAGCTAAGAGCAGTCAATATTATCCAGCATGAAGATGCTGGCCCAAGTGGTGCCCAAGAAGACGCACAACCAGAAACGGTCGAGCTTCCTCCAGCATACACCAACATCCGAAGAGAGCCCAATTGAAGTGTTGGCTGCGAATGCGACCCCCCTTTTTTTTTCGTTCCTGTATAAAATCTTGCTGCGCACCTTTTTTTTGCGTTTTTCAAACTGGCATCTTACCTCGATCGATACCAATCACATCCGATATCCCCATCGGTGCCCCCCGCATTTATCCCAGATATACTTCGAATAGCTGCCTATTCGCTTCGGTGTATACAGGATCTTCCCCTGCCAACGGCGATATCCACGCTTTCCGCACTTGCCTCTTGCCTCCTGTGTATTGCATTCTATCAGACAGATAGATTATCCTGACGAGAACGGACGGTATTAATATTACAATCCCACACTGATCGCACCACTTTCCCTCTCTTTCCCCATTTCAGAGTAATACGTTCCACTCTTTGATTCATCCACGTTTGGTGTTGGTCGTATTATTTGTATGTACCTGACGCACGTTGCGCAGCACCGCAATTCATTACCGCCTTTTTAATTAGGAATGGTATGTCTGCGGGTGCAGTGTTACGCGTTCAAGGAGTCTGTATGAGCCACGAGGTGCCGTGAAGTGTCTCAGGTTGCGATCCAGTGACGGACAAGTTACCATCTTGGACCCAGCTCCACCCATGACTAACCCATGACAACCCGATCAAACGGAGCCAGATCTGAGACTCAGGGCCCCCCATCTTGGAAAAAATAAAATAAACGTCAAACACTAGCAACCGCAGCCAGTCGAACCTCGGACAACGCACGATTCACGATAGGGAGCGTCCAAGCCTATCTTCAAGCGCTCTCAAGAGCGCGATGCTCGCGTCCGTCGCCGGCCTCTCTCCCGCTCGGTACCCCAACCACGTCACCAGCCGCCTCTCCACCTCACGTGCATGCTGCACGTCGCCCGCGAGGACGAACCCACGCAACACGTTTGTGTGGATCCCCAAGAGCACGTCCAACGGACGCTTACCCTTGGCATCGCCGCCTCCGCCACCACTCCCAGCGTCGTCTTCCTTCCCTCGCTCAGCGTCCTCGAAACGATCCAAGATGCGCAAGGCGACGAGTGGGTCGTCGTGTTGTGCATACCCCCGCGCGACCATGCTCCATTGGATCATCGAAGGTTCGACGCCCAGATCCATCATGTCCCGCAAGATGCTCGCTGCCTTCACAGGGCTCCTCCGCGCCCACAACGACACAAAGGGCGAGAAATGAGCAGCGTCGTACGTGTCCGGGGGTAACTGCAGCCTTGCGCGATCGGCTTCTGGAGGAACTTGACAAGGACCGGGACCATCCCACCTCGGTTCTTGTTGCTTGCTCTGTCGGACCAGCGACAACAAGAGAGTGTAGAGCCTCTCTTTCTCGGTCTTTGGCGATAGCGAGACGATCGCTTCCCAAACGAGCGCACTGTGATACGCTGAGGGCCAGAGTTTCTCGTTCATCGGGCAAGGGGAAACCACCCATCGTTTGACACGTTCTGCCAGGGCTTTTTGCCCTCGCGTTCCCCTGATGAGCGACAGCAGTGATTTTCGCGGGACACCGACGAGGTGGAAATGCCGCGAGAAAACGAGGAGGACATGGATGGGTTCCCGTTGTGAGCGGTGGTGAAGCATCTCGGTGAATGCCCAGGTAGACGCTGATTTCGGCGAGTGACGGTATGCAAGCGCACGGAGGAGTGTGAGCGCGCGGGTGCGGCCAAGAGTCTGGTACGAGGTTATGAAACTGCGCAGGGTATGAGGGGAAGGCGGAGAAGGTGATCTCATAGCACTTCGTAGGGAACGAAGGCGTGCTGCTAGTAGTGCGATGTCAGCAGAGTGCCCTGCAGGGATTGCCTCACATCCAACGCTGACAGGATGGATGTTGGTATCCTGCAGAGCCCACGAAGGGTACACAGCCCGAATCCGGTCTATAACCATTTGTCGATCTGGAGCGTGTTTAGCGACAATGTGTAGCGTGAAATCGGAAATATGAATTCCGCGCGAGTGTGCCATCGAGATGAGACCGAGTGCAGCTTCACCCTTGCCTCCTAGTGCGACCGTTCTGATGGCAAGGCTGTATGCACCAGTGAGCAAGTCCGATGATGGAACCGTGCCGTTTTTCATATGATACTCCCGGGATGCATCCTCTGCTTTGCGCAAATACGTCTCCACGACCGACAGGCGGGCATAGCGAGCGAGCGTCGACACGACCTGCATGGCTGCGTTTCCGGAATAATATCCCTTGGAGGCGAGTATGAGACCGAAACGGTACACGAGGGTGAGATTGAGATGATCCATGGACCGAAAGAGTGTCTGTCGGATATCGTGAAACGACTGCCATTCTTTGTGGCGGTCGGGTGCGAGGGACAACCAGGCCTCGAACGCATCCAAGCGCTCCTTGGCAGACCCTCTCGGGCGACGGTCCGTGATCGCGTGTAGGGCTGCGCGGAGGTAGAGGGTATCGCGAGGGATGGGTATGTGGTGGGCTATCATCTCCTTGCGGAGTGATTCGGCAGCCTGGAAGTTTCCCTTGAGGACGAGGGATGCAAGTGTCTCTGAAGAGCTGAGGGGGGTAAAGTGGTGTGGGCCGGGCGTGGATACGGATGCATATTCCTCCGACATGGGCTCGAACACGGATGTGTCTGGGTGTTCTGTGGGATATGGCATTGTCTCTATCTCGAGCGAGGCCGGGGATGGCGTCTGTAGAGCGATGTTGAGGTGGCTGCGCGCCTGGGGCCATAAGCGGGAGGGAACGAGCCTCGCACGGACGGGGAGAAGGAAGGGCGCGTGTCCCGCTCGCCATGCTGCCATCAAACAAAGCGACGACGGAGTTGGTGGCGGTGTTGCCGTATAGTTGTCTCGGTGGCAGTGCATGACGATGGTTCCTTCTTACCCCTAAGTTGACACCGCAGACGAGTCGACGATGAGCCTTGCATCGACCGCCCTTCTCGTGTCCTTGACATATGTCCCACTCCTCCTCTCCGTCCTCTCGTTTTACCCGCAGCTTTTCGCAGCCCACCCGGTCCAGCATTTTCTGCTGGGCCTCGCTCCGTGGTGGCTGGCTTACCTCTCGGCGAGATGGTATATCCGTCTCGCCGAGCAGTCCTCTCCGTTGTACCACCCCCTAGGATGTCTCGCACAGTGCTGCATCTGGGTGTTCCACTGGGTAGTCTCACTGTACCACGCTTGTTTCGGTACGTACCGCACGATCTTGGCTGAATGAGCGTGTTGACTGTCTTGGGCATGTCAAGTCACAAGGTATACGGTGTGGACATATCTCATCACCGTATTCTGCGCGGGTATCGTGGTCATCACAGAGGGATTGTTCCATAGCCTTATCACGATGGGTTCTTCGGACACGGCGAACCTTGGTGTCTACGAAACAGTGCGAATAAATTATGGAAAAGGTAGCATTATTTCGTGCTCGTCGCTATTGATGACTGACGCGACTCCAAGGCTTGGTGATTCTAGTCAGGTTATGGTACTTGGTCGATGTGGGGACTCTCCAACAGCAGGATTGGAGCCGGGTCCGCAGGCCGATGCAGTCTAGATCCATGACCATGTGAATATTGTCAAAAGACGTCAGGTAACGCATCGCATGGATCAGAGAGTACAAGGGATTGATGACCGTCCTAGTTTTCGTACGAAACAGTCGATCTCGAACTTGTCAAAGCTGCCACTCGTGTCCCCCAGTTGAGTCGATAGTTGTACATTACCTTTTAATTTTGCCATAACATGTAGTTTATGCCGAGCGGGACTTGTGACACGGTGTGACACCTTGTGGAGAGTCACGGTGAGCTTATCTTCGAGTTATGTTTGAACTTGTCGTCATGCTATGGCCAAGTATGGCTTGGACCAATTTGCGTGCCTTCGACCGAACACCCGCCCATCTCTGGCGTCTCTGAGCTCGTTTTATACCTCGGACTCGCATGCCAGACTCTCCTGCCAAATATCGCGCCACACCACCCTCGGAGGACCACTCTGATGTCCACAGAGCCGCAGTTGGTGGAGACATCGAGTGGATGCCAGTTGGAGCTCGGGCCAAGTGGACATATTTCCTTCTGGGCTGCGCCATCTTGTTACCTTGGAACGGTGATACTTCTTCCCAAACCATCCGTCCTGTTAGTGCTCATGACTCTGCCCAGCCCTCGTCAACGGAACATCGTTTTTCTTGTCCCGCCTGGCTGGCTCTCCCTTCTACCCAACCTTCAGCTCGTCCTTGTCTAGCATCTTCATGTTCACCAAGTTGTTCTGCCTGTTTTACTGCACAGTTACTTCGAAACAGGTTTGTAGATCAATCGAAATGGCAATCGCGAGCACTCACACTTTACGATATCGCAGTCGTCCCCATCTCGCCGCATCTTCGTCTCCATCTCTGCGATGGTCCTCCTTGTGACATCTCTCTGTCTCAGCACGTACATCCGAGGCACACCATCAACCTTTTCTTTATTTGCTCTCTTCAACACAGCTTCTCTCGCAGTCTCGACTGGCTATCTGTCTACAGCTACCTACGCTGGAGCAGCGCTACTGGGCCCATCCTTCCTGCAATCTGTGTTATCAGGACAAGCTGCCATCGCAGTTGCGGTCAGTGTTGTACAGGTTGCCGGCTCGATGATTTCTCTCTGGAGTCCCTCTCCGAAATCCGTCTCAATAGAGGTAAATAGAGCCGATCTTGAAGCCGAAGAAGTAGCCGCGCGAATCTCCTTTGGTGCTTCTGCTATTTTTCTCAGCATCACATTCGTTGCCTACACGTGGTTGACGAGCCAGTCTTTCTATAAATCAGTTACCCGCACTTTGGAACCATCTCGTGAAGTTGGAGACTTGGATGAGCTTACCAGATTAGTCCCGGATGACTGCAGACATCCACAGGAGGCCAGTTCGCCTATTTATCAAGTCCTCATGCAGAATTCGATTTTTATGTTCTCTATCGTGTATGTCTTCACAGTCACTCTAGTAAGTGCCTACTTTATTACTGTAATCACTCTTCAACTAATAGGGTCTTTAACCAGGCGATTTTTCCTGCGATCACAGCCCGTGTGCAATCTGTGAATCCGGGCATCCATCCCTCGTTGTTCACTGCAGTCCATTGCTTGGCTTTCAACATCGGGGATCTTTTCGGGCGATACAGCTGTTCGTTCCCTTGCCTACTCGTCTGGTCCGCCAAGAAGATTCTAGCTATGGCTCTCCTACGGACGCTGTTCATTCCCCTCATCCTTTCTTGCAATGTCCATCAACCTATCCCAACAACCCCGGTCTCTCCGATGATCAATTCGGATATCCTTTTCATGATTATATTATTGGTAATGGGATACACAAACGGCTTCGTGGCATCCCTAGCCACACTTGGTGTGACATCCCTCGAGCATAATCCTAGGCTGAAGGGGCGCCGTGAAGACGTAGATGTCGCCGCAACACTCGGTGGCTTGTTTGCGATGATCGGTCTTGCTTTCGGGGCACTTTGTAGTTTTGGTGTTCAGGCTATGCTATGATGTTTGTAACAGGATCGTAACATTGAATGGTTGACGACAATACCCGCAATGATGCTTGGTGTGTTATTGGGGAGTGGAGAGGGCATACTATTAATTCACCCTGTATGAGAACCGGCTGTGGTAGCGAACTCTTAGGTGCACCTGGCAAGCGAAGAGCGAGAGTTTCCTGCCACAGCGCCTCCTGCCATGATGGCGGATTTTTTCGGAGATGGAGTGCAACACCTTAGATCTTAGACACCGTCCTCTAGTCACAATCCACCGTGCGTGTGGGGAGAGTCTGGGGTTTCTGGCGGTTGCAAGTCTAGATGGAATTTCGGACCCCCGTCATCTTCAGACTGTTCGCTCGCAGTACTCGCTGTGACGCTGACACTTGATCAAGGAGCGCACAAACGTTATTGGCCGATTTGTCCGACTCGTACATTGAGCCATAGTTCTTGAGCCCGATCAGAAAACGGTGCGTAATTGGTCAGTCAGTGACTGGGGTTTCGTGGCGTTTCCTTACCACCCAGCTAAGATCATGACCGCTGGGTGGATATATTCAAGCAAGCTCAGCCACGGACGCATGTATCAAAGTACTCGTACGAACGCTGCGAGATGACACGAATCAACTCGAAGAGGTAACTGATGTGCATCCAATCACCTGCATCAATGCCTCCCGTCTTCAGTACTCGTGCTAATACAGCACATCCATCCCGGTAACTTGCACGAGACTGAAAGTCTGGCATCGCCTGCTTCTTCCTGGTGTATTGCACTGAGTCTAACGATGTCAGTTGAAGGAGTGAGTACGCACCGTGACACGGACTCCTGTCACGGCCCAGGGCTGAGATGTGTCGTTCACTTGCTGTGCCTAATGGAAAGTGAGCTGTCACGACGCGAACTATCGTCGCGAGAAAAACCCACGGAGTCGGCCGTCTTTGGACCCCTATGGCCTGTTGTAGTTTTGGCCTTCGTTTTACGCTGCAAGGCAGGATAAACAGCGGCGCGAAGAAACAAGCGGAACAGACGAACCTGTCTTACTCGTCTTTGTTTCAAGAGGTCCGGGTTTATGGGTACTGCGACCGATCGCTGGGATGGTTCGTCAGACACAATGCGCACTGTTCGCTGAGTAATAGGTCACTCACCGGCGCACGTCGATCCTCAGCCATTCTGGAAGGTCCGATGTTTGTATTCTCTCTTGTTTGTGACCTGGAACGAGATCGGGGTTTCGCAGGTCGACCGGGCTCTCTGGAAGAGCAATCGGGTTGATGTGAGCCCTGACTCTTGTCATCCCCCTTGATCACCGTACGCAGCCACCTTTTAACCATCCGAATCCCCCCAGACGACGCGGCAGTACCAGGATGTTCCTCTGGATCAGGTACTTCGGGAGGCGACACGCGCAGGGCCTCTGGCAGCTGTGGTACGACCTGGGACGAACCTAGTGGGATCAACTCACCCTCACGACGATGGACGGAGGATGTTGGGGACGGTGGCTCCAGCGACGTCAACACGAAAGCAGGGAAATAGTGAAATTGGCACAGACCTCATCAAAGTCAAATAGAGGTCCAGGTGCGCTGGTCGGCACCTCTGCCTTGTGTCGCCATTAAAACCAGCATTGAAAAGGAAGGGGTCAAAGTCCTACCTCGAGCAGATCGTCGCTACCTTCACCGTGGTCCTCCGACTTGGGCGGACCTGGTGTCGCGAG
>QGOH01008682.1:2130-22667 GCA_003313155.1 Boletus sp. MG95
CTTGGCCGAGACACCGTTTTTCTGCCTGGAGTGATCAGGTAGACCTATACCAAACGGGTATGCTACCATGTGTCGTTTCCCAATTCGACTACCACCACAATGTTCCACTGCTCACGACAATCGACTTTGGTTCAACGGGTATTTTCATTTTCACCCAAGTCTCCTAAACAAAAGCCGAGCTAACCGTTACTAAACAGACCAATCTCATTGATGACTATCCATATCTGGCGCACCGCCGGTTCGGATTGTCTTGGAAGTCAGTCTTGGAGCTTGGGCTGTATGGATCCCCCGTTCATTCAGTCTCACTCTCCGGCTGTGCGAGGTCTCACATGATAAGGGACCCCCCAAAGCCCCTACCTGATTCCCAATATAAACACCGCTCTCCTTTCCACAGATCGCACTGCCCTCCTGTTCCTCGACACAAGATACAGAATGCTTTCCTCGACATTGCTCGTCCTTGCAAGTTTGCTATGTTCTCTCCAGATTTCTGTCGCAACTTTCGATCCGTCGCAAACCATCGGTCAGACCATCACGCTTAGCAGAAGGCAACTGCCTGTGCGCAGTGTCGAAGATTGGGGCGTTTGGGCCAAGAACGAACGTGAAACGCTCGAAGCTAAATATGGCGGCTCTCCGCGCTCGAGAAGGAGCCAAGGCACGAACCTGTAGGGTGCAACTTCTGGTTGTCGAAATACTCTGACATGTCGCTCTACAGAATGACCAACCAGGAGTCCGATGCAAGGTAGGACGCTGGGTCGGGTTCGCCCCTATTTCTGACGTTTTCTGTTCAGTTACTTTGGCTCCCTTGCAATCGGAACACCACCTACTTCGTTCTATGTCGTTCTCGACACCGGTTCATCGTCAGTCGGGGTTTTACCTCCATATATGTCGTCGTCTCACATCTCCTGTCAACTAGCGATCTATGGGTGGCAGACATAAATTGTGATTCAGGTTGCTCCCGCGATTTTTCCTACAATCCTGCGTCATCGTCGACCTTCCAGAACCTCTCCCAGCCCTTCTCGGTCACCTACGGGATTGGCCAGGCTGCCGGTGATCTTGTTCAGGATGTCGTCCAGATGGCCGGATTTTTGGTGGACAAGCAGGTATTTGGTGCCGTCACGCAGGCTTCGCAGGGCCTGTTGTCGAGTCCGGTGTCTGGCTTGCTGGGTTTGGCTTGGCAGAGCATTGCTACTACAGAGCAACCACCGTTTTGGCAAACGTTGGCCAGTAAGGGTGCTTGGTCACAGCCTGTGATGGGCTTCCAGCTGACGCGGTACGTGTCCCGTCTGATCTACATCGAATGTATTCTCAGCGCCATTATTAGTTTCCTCAATGATTCGACTGCTCAGCCGTTGGAGCCGGGAGGAAGCTTCACGATGGGTGGATTGAAATTCCTTTGTGCTTGCGTGATTTGCTGACTCCACTGTATAGGATTCCTTAACTCGAGTCTATACACTGGCGACATCGACTATCAAGATTTAGTTACGACACCCAGCTATTGGGTTCTCTCTCTCTCCAGTGAGGATTTTACTACCGCTTCACAATGACGTCATTGGCAAACCCGGCCTCGTAGAATTGACTGTCCAAGGGTCGAGCGTGTCTCTTCCTTCGGGATCTGCATCCTACGCTGCAATCGATACGGGAACCACACTTGTTGGTGGTCCTACCAGCGGGATTCAGAACGTGTATGCACAGATACCCGGTTCCCAACCCGGCACTGGCGATTGGCAAGGCTTTTGGACATATCGTACGTTTGTCACGCATCGACAAAGGTCTATATTCAGTTATGCGTCGATAGCGTGCAACACCAGCGTCAACGTCGCACTGTCATTCGGTGGACCGAGCTGGCCAGTGAGCCCAACCGACTTTCAGCTCACCCGAATCGGTCCCAACCAATGCGTTGGCGCGTTCTTCGAGATGAACACTAAAGACAGTGCTCCGAATTGGATCGTTGGTGACACGTTCCTCGTAGGCCAACGTTTTCTCGAGCCTGTTCCCCGTTTCGGTGTTGACTGATTGGTGTGTACGCAGAAAAACGTGTTTTCGGTGTTTAGATATAACCCTGCTTCGGTTGGGTTTGCGGCGCTTTCTACGACCGCGCTAGGTATGAACGGGGTGAATGCGCAGCCGCCGACGGCTACCATTGGTTCTATTTCGACGAGCGTAACTGCGACAACTGGCAATGCCACGAGTAGGGCAGTTGGGACAGTAACTTCGTCATTCAACCCCTTTATGGTAGTGTGTGGAATGGCTGTGGGAGCCATGTTGTTGTGAAACACTTGATAGCTCTAACTAATGGACCATTGTATCATTTTGTACTCATGACCTTCAACGATTTAAGTCATTTTCGTAGCCCAGAATATCTGTAGTCCCGCTTGAGTATGAGATGACTAGAATTAGAATACAATAGTATACATCCGACATAACTGTTGGAACAAGTGGACATAGTTTACGAGCGTTCCCCACGCAGCCGTCTTGCAAGAGCAAGATCCTTTGGTTGGATAGTAACACGCTTCGCATGGATAGCAGCAAGGTTGGTGTCTTCAAACAACGACACGAGGTAAGCCTCCGCAGCCTCCTGCAGCGCCATCACAGCAGAAGATTGGAAACGCAGGTCAGTCTATCCAATTCCCCATCAGCATGCCAGTCATCAGACAGAACCAATCACTGACCTTGAAGTCCTGCGCAATTTCACGAACAAGTCGTTGGAACGGCAACTTCCGAATCAGCAGCTCCGTCGACTTCTGGTACCGACGAATTTCACGAAGAGCTACTGTTCCAGGACGGAATCGGTGAGGCTTCTTTACACCACCAGTCGTCTACAGACAATCTCAGCCATCAGACAATCCAATTCCTCAATGTCACTCACGTTGGCAGCAGTCTTGCGAGCAGCAGACTTGGCTGCAAGTTGTTTACGTGGGGCCTTGCCTGCAACACATTCAATATCGTCTCAAATATAACTAGTCTTGTTGACTTACCACCAGTGGTCTTGCGCGCAGTTTGCTTGGTACGAGCCATTGCTCAAGTAGATGCAGTAATCGGTAGTAGTGCTCGGTGTGTAGTGAGATGGTTATGTGTCCTTGCAAAGCCGAAGCCTTCATATTTAAATTGTCGCGTCGCGTGATCACGTGGATCCACGCTCGATCAACAATCAACAAACTGTTTACGGAAATTTGACACAGCCACTGCATCGGCCATATATAGCGAGGCGAGTGGCTAAGTTGGTCCTTTGTATCTCTCGCCTTCACCGCAACGCACTTTACACTCATCCACCAACAACTTCAACTTCTAAATGTCTGGCCGTGGTAAAGGTGGCAAGGTAAGTTGGAGACATGCTTGGATTGAGTTGCTGGTCTGACCAGAAGACAGGGACTCGGAAAGGGTGGTGCAAAGCGTCACCGCAAGATTCTTCGTGACAACATTCAGGGTGAGTGTTCAGCCAACTTGAGACCCACGGGTGTGTTGACGGAATGCAGGAATCACGAAGCCTGCGATTCGTCGTCTGGCGCGTCGTGGGGGTGTGAAGCGTATTTCTGGTCTGATCTATGAAGAGACGCGTGGAGTTTTGAAGATCTTCCTTGAAAATGTGGGTTGTGTTACCTGCCATTGTTGGACAGATTTGTTTACCATTCGTATAGGTCATTCGTGATTCGGTCACCTACACTGAGCATGCCAAGCGCAAGACTGTCACTGCTCTCGACGTTGTCTATGCCCTCAAACGCTCGGGCCGTACGCTCTACGGTTTCGGTGCTTGAATCTTCGCCTTTGTAGTTGTAAACTGTACCTTATCTGTATTTTTGTAATTTGATTTCTATTCCTTCTGATGCATTCCTGATACCTCGTGCTACTTGGTTCTTCTGAACGGTGGTTTTGGATGGTTGTCCTTGTTGCAGTAAGATACCACCTAACTAAACTACCCGAGTGGGTTTGGTCGTGAAGACCGTATGAACGTTGCCCTGATATTATCCTCTATGAATTACTTGCTACGTTCATGTCTGAAATCTAACCTCAACTGGGCTTTCAAACACCGCGGCGCGATGCTGTTTAATGGTTGGGCTGATAGCTAGCGCTCGCCTACTGTAGAGTCATTTGCATATCTAGTTCATCAGTCCTGAAGCTACGATGTACTCGGATGATACTCCCGAGTTGACTGAGATGCTCCACCCTGACGCGGGTACACCGGGCCTGTCATGTCATACGAGGTCGGGCACGTATGACCGTCCATGTCTCGCTGACACTAAACCTATCACCCAGGTACATCCGCGGAAGGAGCTGGGGGGCCGAGGGGACTTGCAATGATCATTTGACTGCGCCCATGCAGGCACAGGGCACGCGGACCACACCGCTTGTAAATTCTTCGGGTCAAGTTGACGCCGACCCATGTTCCCTTTGCAAATCTTTGTTTGACAGCAACTTGATATTTCAATTCCATGTCGCAACTGTAGCTTCTAATTTCGCTGAACGTGCAACATGAAAAAACAAGGTGACAGAGGGTCGTTCCCTACCCAGCAAGTATCGCACCAGGGTCGCGGGGACGAGCCCTACGCCAGGTCGTGTTGGGCTCAGCACAGATCATCTAGCCGATCCTCAATTGTATCGCCCTGCTGTTGGCCGCCAGCGATATCACACCGATATTCTGGACTGTGTCTGTATGATCTCCCGAGGCAGGAACACCATCGAAAAATTTATGTCTGACAGTGAATAAATGTCCTTCCAATGTTCACCAGGTGAAATGAACACCGATAGAATTACCATTGTCTGTGAATTGGTACATACGTAGCAAATAGAACATTCATAACCAATAAGTTCCTGCTGAACAGTGCGATGGCCTTCAACAAGTATCATCGTGATTGCGAATATCACACACCAGAAAGGCAGATTGGTTCGGTGACCAGTACTTTCCAAAGCTTCTTGCAGTGCGATATGATCAACTTTCGCAAACACATGAAGGTCATTGGATAAACTTTGAAAAGAGGCCAGGTACTCACTTTAGATCCTTGCACCACTGGTGTAGGTAGCCCTCTGCGTCCGTGCTCGCCTTCCTGGCTTCCAATCGTATGGGAACTACTGTTCGGGCATGAATGCTGGCTCGTACTGTTGGTTGATCGTGAATACTGGATCTTTAGGCCCGGGCCACACCGGCGGCATCGTTACACCGTGCTCTTGGGCAACCTGGGGTTTGCTGCAACGATCACTGACGAACATGCTTCACCAAAGCAGTGACTTGAGTCACATCACGTGCGCGTGACACTCCAATAACGATCTTTACATAATATCCAAAATATATTTGTGTTAGTCAATCCTCACTTTTCTGAAAACCTGATACGGGCCGCTCTCAATTCATTTCTCTCGGGTCTATATCACATTCCTCTCAATGTGTTATGGTACACAGATAGGCTTGTGTTTACCTTTTGCTGTCTGTTTGTAGCAATCCAGCAGCGTTTCTTTCAGTCGAAATTGAATCGATTTTCTGGAACTTTTGGTTTCGTTCTTGAGAAGGCCCATCACTATGAAACATTCATTGCAGCGATATCAGTGATATTTCGAAAATATCGCTGCGGTGTATGCACAAATACATACGATCATGATATTTGCGTGTGAATGCCAGACACATCGCACGGAATGTATCGGGTCGAGATCCCTATGCTGAGATGTGAATGAAACCTCACGTAGAGACACAGGGCCGTCATCATAACAATATCCCCGTGCACTCTGATTTTTCTCATCTAAAAAAATCTGCGCGGTCGTTTTCAACGTGCACGGCGCGTTCCGCAGTGTTCGGCTTAGAGATAAACACACGCCACCTAGTTGGGTCGCCATCAAATTCGCAGGTGTAGATCTCGGTAGTAGATAAACATACTTACTATCCCTGGACTTTGGCCCTTGCCAGAGACGGTTGTTCATCTTGAACCTCGAGTCCAAGCACCACAGTAGGGGGTAGCCTGGGGGAAGCGAGCAGTGTAAGTGAATCGGAGTAGTAGCAAATGATTCGACACATGACGAAAGCGAGTTGAGGCGACTACTTGCGTTGAGCTAACGAGTGGTAGTTATCACCTGAGCTTCTCATTAAACGTAGTTAGCCAAATAAATCTCATCTCATCTTTCGTTCTACTATACTCCGTTTTGGTTCCCTTTTTCCTTTCCACCAACGAGGTGTTATCATCTGAGCTTATTATCAGGCGTAGTTAGCCAAATAAATAAATTTCATCTTACCAGGTCCAGTGAATTGATCAATGTCGACTGCAATGGGGTCAGGTGAGGAGGATTATGCTGACTTGTTCCGAATCAAAGTTTTCATCCAGAAGGTGTATTCATCCTAGGTCTAGGCTGCGTGAAAAATGTACATGCGAGCGCCGCAGTCCGTGTTGGGGTGGTGCATGCGTCACTCTGGGTCAATTGCGTCAACGAAAAAAGGGTCGCCACCCCAAAACTGCCTAGGATCGAGTGTCGGGTGGGCAAATTTGCTGAGAAGAGGCTCTAGTCCCATCAAGATTGGCTATCGTGACGAACAAACCTCGTTTGGGCCAAGATCTGGGGTGGAGAGCTACAAATTCCCAAAACGTGCACCGCGAAATTCGTTACAGTAGAGTCGCAACATGTGGTGAATGGAGCAATATTGGTTCTTGGACACACAGGGGGTCTAACTAGATGAGGGGACTATCATTGATGAGCCAAAGAGACGTGAAGGACACTCACTATATGGTGAAAATTGGCTGGGCGCGTGTTGCACCTTTTCTAACCAGTCAACAGATTTCGCAGAAACAGTTCCTTCGAAGTGGCGAAGCCAGCGGTAGGATGGCAATGTGGCAATCCCTATAAGCATGTCCAAGCCCCGGGAACGACTGGGGGAGAAAAGTGGTTGGGTTGTGTGGAAGGTCTGGGGGCACACAGCAACTGCTCGCACGGAAATGCAGTACAAAGATGGAAAATCCGCGCGGTCAATTTGGAGTTAAAAGACCGATGCTATTAACTCGCAGCTTGCTCCACTTGCCTAGTTTATGCACTTATAATACAATTATTATCGGCGTGGAAGTGGTTTCTTTGGAAGAAAAATTTCTTCTAACTAAGATTGGGATTGCGCCTTGAATCCTGGAGAGCATCTACCACCAGCAGAACAAATGCGTGACACTGCCTCCGCTGTCCGTGATACCAATCCCTTACTCAGCAACTGTCCGTTGATCGTTTCGTGGTCATTTTGACGGGGAGGCATTGTTCAGAAATCGGACCTTGTTTAAGCATGGCATGAGTCGTGCTGTGATCGGATCTTTTTGCTAGCCGGGGACTTTCGCGCAGAACTAAACCTGAACATATTGGCAGACGGGACGATCACGATCAGAATGCTGTTGTTCCAAATCGACTGACTAACCAAGGATTGCGTTCTCGCTGGCGGCCAGGTGCCTGATGGTTGCTTGGAAAGGGAGATCGCACATCTTCCTGAACCATGGTCAGGTTCGCTCGGCCCTTTCCGTCGGATATTCTGCGAAACAAGGCAAAAGTTCGAGATTCCAAAGAAAGTCTTCTGTGCTTACGTGAATACGATGACTTGTAAAACTCTCGAGATAAGCTGTAACATGGTCAATGTAGCAAAAATCACCCGGTGAACCGGTTTCACCGTCCAAGATAACAGTTGTAAAACATTTTTTGTTGTTGACATAGATGACAGTCCCCCAGAGAGAATCTATACTTACTATAGAAGACCGCACCTATCCGCGGCGCAACTTGGCAGCACGGTACGGTCGTGAACTCATTCATTTATGTCACCTGTTCAGCTGGCAGTGGCAGGCGTAGTCGCTTGGTGGCCGCGTGGACATTGTGGAGCCCACGAACGACTCCACACTCAACACCGCGTCTCAACAACAAACAGCATTTCATGCGGCCGTGGAGTGGAGCTAGCAAACATGTAGTTAGCGCCTGTTGACGAAAGACAGGCTCACTGAACATCATTCTGTGACTTGACTGACCGTCGAGCGGCGGAATGGGTGACCGTGATTGGATGGTTGCTGAAACAATTACTCCACGATGACCTAAGTACGAGTTTCTAATTATGGTTGAGAGTAATACATGACGCTGACATAAGCTACATGACAACCAACCAATTGAGGAGTACCTTTTGTCTGCTCGTACAAGATGCCCTCTGATCATCTGAGCGTCGTGCCATCCCTTCTAGATGCGGGACGCGCAGAGGAACTGGAAAAATCAGGGAGAACACTTCACGTAACCTCATCTCCTCTGAATGAAACATATGCGGTGTATCCCGCCTCTCTTGTAAGAGATCCACTCACGCATCACGCATCTTCTGAGTCGAATATGTTCACCGCAGCTAGTGAACCTGTCAACAAAGCATCATGTATTGAGCCCGGATGACCAACTCGTCTATTTCGTGAGTTCGGAGGCCCTGCCACTGTCCGAGCGTCGTTTGGTGTGTTATCTTATCCTATCTTGTGTCCCATCCTGTTCATCAATGTGTCCTAGTTCATTGGAGACACTTCGATCATCTTTGCTGCGTGGCAGAATGTGTTGAAATCAGCGACACAAAATGGCACTGACTTGTACGGTGGTTTTCTGTCGGTGCCACTGTGATTATTGAGATCTTCTCCAGGCTTCAGGATGAACCAAGCCAACGGGTGCTGCGCAAACTTGCCCTTGACTATGTCAATTTTGCAAAAGAATGCTGGGTACACACGGCGGTACGCGTCTCATCCTGATTTCTGCAGCTTCTCAAGAATTCTATTCAGCAATCCTCTTCTGATGCCCGTCAAGTTCCCAGTGACCACTATAGAACACTGTATACGTGTTTATCACTTTTTGTAGTTCTCTATGTCCCCGACTATGGACTCGAGAATGCTCCTGTCGGAGATGACCTTATGGAATGGTTAAATATCCATTTCATTGAACCTTCCACTGAAGAAGGAGACCACCTCTCGACCCTAGAACATCCTTGGTCGGACGAAACATTCTGGCCGTACCTAACTAGGTTTGATACCAATCACTACTTTTATCTTTTTCTAATTTTCTATCAAGAGCAACACTTAGAGGACTGAGTAAAGCCGCGACATTTTTCCTGGGTACCCTATCTGCCCACCCATCTAAAAATTTACGCAGACTGTCACAAGTCCTGATCCCATTACTCAATACACAGCCGAAGCTACATGCATATGAAGCAGAACGAGAATTTGCATATGCATCCCACAGGTGGAAAGAAAAAGTCAAGGCACTGCGTCTTGAGCTTGATGGCGTTCCTGAATCGGACCGACGTGACGATTATGAGGATTGGTGGGATCGTTTCAGTGACATAATCGGTATACTGGAGGGACGCGGGGAAATGATTCAGAAAGTTTGCGAAGAGCTTGGTGCTGACTGGAAGGAGGTTTGTGTTGCCTGGGGTGTTTTCGTGGATTCAAGGCTTCGGAGGCAGGATTTGCCGTAGGTTCAGCCCCTATTTTCGCTTTCATCACCTGCTGACCGCTTCTAAAAGTGACGTTATTGCACAGATCCTCGAAGACATGCCACCAGATCCGACTAATCTAGAGGACATGATCCATGCTGCGCTATTTACCGGTGATCCGTTAAAGGCACTGGACCATGCTGCAAAACTAGACCCTTGGTTAAGTGCCCACCTGGCGGACATGATGGAACCGTTGGCCCTAGTGGACAAAGATCCGAATGAGGAGTAAGTGCGCTACATATCCGGGCATCTGGAACAGAAAATGAAACTGGATGTAGTTCAGGATTAACACCCAGAAACTTTCACGTTCTTTCATACGCGCAGTACCTCCATGCTGATTCCGCCTTGTGGAGAATCACAGTGGCGTACATGTTTTCGTGCGGGAAAATCGGTGCAAAAACTGCTGACGAGGTGCTGGTGCGTGTCCCGCTGAGATTACATGGCGTAGAGTCCACGAATGCCACGGAAAACAATACGGACGAAAATTCCAACAAAGGGGACCTATCTGGGATAATCAAGGATTTGAATGCAACTTGCCATGAATATGAACGAGAAAATGCCCGGAGAAGCATTTGCAGGGTTGAGTCGCATTGGCTGTGTTTCCAACCAATTACTTACTCCCCTTGGTGCAGATAGCCGCCCGAACATTTGTGCAGAAAAAAGAATATGGTCTTGCACTGTCATATTGTTCATCTGCGGAAGACTGGCCAGGCCTTGGTCGTGTGGTTGATCGTATCTTACAAGAATATATCCATACAGGTTCGGCACATAGTGTTCTGAGATGTTCTTGTCTAAATTGTTTCAGGTCCCGAACAATACACCAGATACGTCCTCGATATCGCCCCATCCCTCCAGGCCCTCCGTACGAATACTGGGGCACATGGCGTTTTTATCCATCGATTGATATTTGCTGTGCGGTACGCTGAGTTTCATCAACGATTGTTGAATCTGGACCTCCAGGACGCCGCTTGGGACCTTGTGACAATATTTCAGGAGGAGATTGCGCCTAAGTCCTGGTGGGGAGTTTTGCTATGCGATGCTGTTCAGCTCTTACAATATGGCACGTCTTATCCAGTGTGTAGCACACGCGGCAGCCGGAGCTAATTCGATCACCTTCTAGAACCTAGCGCTCTCTTTTCTTACACCAGCGCCTGCATTTTACTCTATCGTCTTGATGAAGTTTGCGCCAGGACAGCTCAGGGATCAGGAGAAGATTACCTCAAGATGCTGGAAATGAAGCTTCGCGTTGATGGACGCCAAGATACCCAGCAACGGTTGCAAGTAGTTCGGCTCGCCCTTGCAAAATACTTTGCAAGATGCGCTATGATTGGAACGGGAGGCACGCAGATTATCGATAGGAGGATGGTACCCGCTGTTTAAAGTTGTTTGTACTTCTCCATTTGCATTGTTATATGTGCTGCTCATCTCTGGCCACCATGTGCTCTCGCAGCAAAGCAAATAGTTGGCGAGTTTTACGTCACATAAGGGATGGCACAATATCCCTTCAAGTTTATAGTCTTTCGTTTCGGATCTTCTTGGCGCTGTCACTTCGTTGCACTGGTAGCCCATTGATAGATCTGGTTGCCTCGTGCCCGGATAAGGGTTTTGCATTAACACGCCAACTAATGGGCCCTTCTGACAGACACCGCTAGAAGACAGTGGGGGTGTTGGTTGTTGCCGTGCATCGCGGAATACCTCTGACGCTGTTGATGTGCATCGCTGCATTATCCGTTCTCAGCGTCACTCCTTTACTCTGGGCTTGTCCTCAAGTCATGCAAACTTTACTCTAGGATTCTGTTTCTGGCGACTCTCGGGGTCCACCGTCTTCGCCCCATCATGTCTTTGGGCCTTTGTTTTTTTCCCGCCCCCTGTTCATATCCGTGCGGCTCGTGAATGCTGCACCGTCCTGATTTTGACGTTGGCCTTGAGGACAGGTATTTTCATCCCTGCCAGGGCTGTGGACAACGCTATCGGATATTTAACTCGTCTCAGTGGCCCCGGATAGATGCTCGAAGCAGAAAACATGCGAGTTTGTGAGACCACGTACGGTAATGTCTTTAAGGATCACTCCTCGCGGGGTGTTCTCGCTGGGGACCCCACCTGCCACCCCTTTGGCACCGGGAATCTGTCTCCGGTTGAGGGGGCCAAATGCCTTTTCCTGCCTCATCCGTTGATCACCCCCAATACTCCGTGTACCGGATGCAGCCTCATGGGCCCTGGCCTCTCGGGATCCTCGAGGAACTTCGCAGCAGGAAGGACTCGTCACATCGTTTTCTGATGACCACATCGGGACTTGGCTTTTTACCTGAGTTGGTTATTCCTGGGGGTGATGACACCGACCCCTGGACCGGTAATGCCCATTCGGCCCATCTTGCTCCTTTTTCATTTTCACAGGCTCTGCGTGCAGGTTCGTCACAGCCAAGTTATTGCGCGTTGGTCCAAGTTTGCATCTGCGCGGCCATTCCCAAAGGGTCTTATTCGGGGCATTTCAAGAGGTATTTATACGCACAAGGCTGGCGACGATGTTATCCGACACACCCAGTTGTATTCCGCCATCGCCCAACTCTTCGCTCTGTCTATAATGTGCTACAACATCTTACAGTACCACGAATATCGCTGTGGTGACCATTCTGTGGTCAGACAACAAACGGTATGCCCAGTGGGCACGTTGTTTCGGAATTTTCAACCAAAAACGCTGACCCTGGCAAGGTTGACTGCAATAACAGGAACTGCAAGTTAAGTAGTATGCACGAGACGGAGCCGCACGACTGCCAATCGACATGCATGCAAGCGTAAGTGAGTGCTGTATGTCTGTCGGAATCTCTGTGTTGACATAATGGGACAAGGGCGTTGCCGGACCAAGGCATTATCACAAATACACACGACGTTGCGTGTGCACGCTGTGCAGGCAGGACTAATGGCCACCGTTGACCTGCGATGATATGAAGTGGCTAGACGTCCCTCCTGCGAGGTATTCGGGTCATGAATTCCGGGATGGGTCGTAGCTGTGTGTTACATAGATATGGAACAAGAGTTACTGGGGCGAATGGCTGTGGAGAGGTAGATCAAGACAGTCAACGGCACCGAGATAGTGTCACTTGACAGGGGCTAATCTATCCTGAAACGGTAATTGAATTTGTTACGTAACACGGCTGCGGTAACGGAAAGCGTCGAGTGTCGTGGATATCCTTCGTCCCTGCGACGTTGCCTTTTCGTCCCGCTCATCTTCTTGCTCATCGTGGATGTAGCCATGGGCGACGACGGCTACTCTCCATCTGTATGGGACTCCGCAGACCATTCCGACCCAAGCAATCCCGGTCATGCACCGTATGGCTTCACCCAGCCTGGTAACCTCCCGCTCTTACACGAATCTGCAACGACGCCGGCATTCATGCCCGCACAAGGGAAACCATCATCACCGCCTCCTCGATCAAGTTCCGATTCTCTAGGAAGATCGTCTACGTCCAGACGGCGAGACAGCATCCCCATCACGGTTGACCGGAAGGATACGCTATCTACCATCCCGAGTGACGTAGCCAGCTTGGTGGAGCCCAGCTTCGACGAGAACGTTCTGAGAGCATTGTGCGAATTAGACGTGAGTGACAACGTGTGGGATTTGGGGCTGGCTACGTGTTGATACCTGGACCACGGCAGTGTGGTGTCCCCCTCCTGCTGGATCGCATCAAACAGAGCATGGTATCCTGTCGGGTCAGTGGTCGTCTTTTGTGCATCCATCAAGGTGCGGCATGATAGTGAGTTTGATCTATAACTACAACAGGAGGCTTCGGTCTTTTTCAAGAAACGGGCCGTTCTTGAAGAAGAGTATGGCAAGAGCCTGCAGAAACTGGCTCGCGGCACCTCGGAGGTGTACTCTATGAACGATGGAAAGGCTGGGTAACGTACAGCGCATTTCGATCACTAACGCCGAACTTAAGTGCGTTGCTGCCAGGTCTTTCGTGCATGCGTGGCAATCTTCTATGAAGCTCCATGAGGTTATGGCCGACAACAGGATAAGGTTCGCTCAACGCCTCAATGAAATGAGCGACGAGCTCGCTTCTCTGGCGAAGGAAGTTGATAAAAACAGGAAACAGGTCTGTTTACGGGGACCCTCCCATCAGGAACATGCTTCTGATCTTGATGCAGACGAAGGAATTGGCAAGCCGTTACGAGCGTGCCCTGCAAGAGGCGGAGATGAATATGGAAAAGAGCAAAACTCGGTTAGATGTGTCGTCGGAAGAATTGGAGCGTGTGCTACTTCAGAAAGAAGGCGAACCACTTAACGAGAGTGCAGTGCACGCCAAAGCGCCTGGGGTCTTAGGGGGTAAACGTGTACTCGGAAAGGCCGTAGCCAAGGGCGGCTTGCTTTTGAAGGGAAAAAATCCGGGAAATGTCAGCGTTCGGATCTCCGAGATTGGTTTTATGTGGGGGCTAATGATCGGCTAGATCCAACGGCAGGAAGACGATATTCGATCACGTGTTTCGAGCGCATCGGACACCTACCGGAAAGCCTTCACCGACACCCAAACTATGCGACAAGAATACTTCAATTTCCAGCTTCCTCGCATCTTACGAGTTCGTGTGTACATTTCTATATACCGTCCTCGTATTCACCCCAGATGTAGTCCCTGAAGGAGTGTGCTGATGAAATCGACCTCGGAACGCAGTACCACTTGACGAGATATGCCTTTCTATTTGAAAGCATCGTGCTTAGTGACGGATCAACCCTTGTTCCTGTCTCACCCGAAGAAGGCAAGCCGGTTCAAGTTGTTCATGAGTACCGGTTCCTAATGTAGCATTCAAAGGGACCGGTCTTAAAGCGCTTATCGAATCCATTGACAACCGCGCGGACTTCAAGACATACATGCAAAACTATGCATATGCTCATGGGGGTGCTCCTCGGGGACCAAGACGTGAAGGTCCTGCGGAGGAAGGTTTCGTACGTGCTTCCTCTTTCATTCATTTGAGGCGTTGTTCGATCCTCAACCCCTATCAGCTCCCACCTCTACCGACATTGGGTGGGGGCTACGCTGTTGCGCAACATCCACAAGTGGCGAATAATGGAGCCCACCCGCCAATAACTGATCGTGGCCGGCCCACGTTTGGTGTTGATTTGGCCGAACAAATGGCCAGAGACAACGTCGAAATTCCGCCCATTCTAGAAAAGTGTTGTGCGGCGATAGAGAAACATGGACAATACTCGCAAGGAATTTATCGCATCAGTGGTATGGCAAGAAAGGTCGGTTTGCTGAAAGAACGATTAGACAAGGGTGAGGCAAATACCTTGTTATTCGGGGCAAATGGCTGACATCGTTCTTCAGACATGGAGTCCGTGGATTTGGACTCGGAAGAATGGACGTCCGACATCAACAACGTCACTAGTGTGCTCAAACTATGGTTCAGGGAACTACCAGACCCTCTTCTTACCCTATATCTCCATCAAGGCTTCATAGACGCTGCGAGTGAGCCGATCGATTGCTTCACTCTACTCCTATCCTAATTATAGCTAGGAATTGAGAACGACCGTCTGAGACATATCCGGCTCCACGAACGTGTCAACGATCTCCCGGACCCAAATTATGCGACACTAAAGTACTTTTTGGGTCACCTACACAAGTTTGTCATGCGACCGCATGTTCGTCGCAAGTATCGTGCTGACGAGTGGTGGATATGCAGGATTGCGTTGTGTGAAGCCGACAACTCGATGTCGATTCAGAACCTCGCGATCGTCTTCGGGCCAACGCTGTTTGGCCAGATATCGAGCAATGGGAGTATCTCTGGACATGGGAACGGTAGCATGGTGGATGCTGCTTTCCAGAACAAGGTGAATATTCACACTTTTTCTTCTTTCGGGGGCACGTTCGAGCTCACATATACTTTAAAGGCCATCGAGACGATTTTGGAACACTACACCGATATATTTGTGGACGAGTCGGAAGGTGGGACATAGACACACATTCCTTCCGCGTGTCGCATCTTCTTTTTTTCTCTTTTTCAACGCTGATTGTTACCCAGCCTCGTGATACCCCATGGAATGTATCTCCATAGTTTCATTCTTATTATAAGCGTTGCCCTTGTCATATCGGACCAATGACGCACGTGTGTGTGCTTTCTTTTTTTGACTGTATGTTCCCACTTGCCTTTCGTCTCACTTTTCTCCTATACTTATGCACGCATCACGAGTTTGGATCAGCACGAATGTATGTACCGTCACTCCAACGAACCAGTGTAATGAATACTTTGTTTCTGTTTCTTTTTTGTCGACTTTGTCTGTTGGGGCTTCCCTGGACTAAGATCGCGATGGCCCCTCTCTCTCATGGTTTCCATTAGTCTACGATTTGGTGTGAATCTAAAACGTTCCCCTCCCGTCCTTGTTACGAGTACGGCTCATAGTCACATGGATTTTGTGTGCGGGCATCAACGAGAGAGGGAGAGCACCGGGGTGGAGGGGAAGAGGTATAGCAAGTATTCCCGGCGACCTCGGAACGGTGTACAGCCCCGAGGATCCCGAGACACGCGGCTGATATAGGCCGAAGGGACCGGCGTCCTTCACGGTCACGGGCGACGATGGATAGAATGCAGGCTAAGAATATCGTACGCACGACCCCAACGCGCGTTCCATTCGTTCGTTCGTTCGTTCATTCATTCATGCATCATGTAAACAAAAGGGTTTTTTGTTTGTTTTTATAGTTGAGAATGGTGCGGAGGCAGAAAAAAAAGGAGGGGGGGAGGAAATAGAATAGAATGTACACTCGCGCGTCTCCGCGAACCCTCTGTGAGTAAGGGTATCCATTCGTCTTGTTCCTCGCGACATCTCCATTCCGTTTGGGAGTGAAAGACGATGCGACGAAGAGACGGGCAGGTGCTCCGCCAAGATTGACAGAGCGACGGCTCTTCGGCGTTCTTACTCAGGCTGGTATAGTCAACATGGGTCGGCGACAGGTCGAGCGTCGAGAGGTGGTCGAATGCGCCAAGTAAATGAGAGAGCGTTGCGAGCAGCTACTGTTCGTAGCCACATACACACACGTTAGTTTCACGTATTTTTTTAGAGCGGAAAAAAAGGAACGTCAAACACGTAGACTTACGATACCAGAGAGTGCAAAGCGGAAGGTGTGCTGGAGTGCCAACTTGACCTTGAGGGACTGTACCATAAAGAGGTTTCTGGATACGTTTCGTGGTAATATCGGCGTAACCGGCGTGGTCGACAGATCGAGGTGCCGAAGTGGGACGCTGGTCCTTGCCATTTGGGATAAGTCCAGTTCTGTTACATAGTCCTGCCCGACGAGAGTAAGAGACTGGATGGGTCTCCCCGGGAGGATCGTGACAGCTGCGTGGGGTGAGCCACAAAAGAAAGCCAAGGATGGGAGGCATGAGGACGGAGGAGCAATTGGTCACGATAACCGAGGAGTAGGAACCACTCGGCAACAGCTTCCCATTGGGAACAGACTCGAACCACAGAGGTAAGGTCAGCTAGGGGAAGGTCGTGAAAGATGGCGATGAGGGTCTCGTTAGGGAGTGCTCGCCGGGTCGAGCACTGTGGAAGAAGCAGGTGCATGATCGAAGTGCGAAAATGCAGGTGCAGGAAAGCTCGCAGACGGGTGCATTGCACGTCGAGTGCAAATACAACGTAAAAACACGGGAGCTGAAGCGCTGAACGTCAGGCAAGTTCGGGAAAACCATGAATATACTGCCTGGCAAAAACAGTCAACAATCTTGTGGAATACCCGTTCGCCAAAACTTTACCCGTTCTCACAGCGCACACAGAAGTGATAGAGAATAGAATTACAGTACACTAGGTCATACAGCGATAAATACATAGCGAAATCCAAAACATCTATGCACCGAAACCGTAGAGGGTACGCCCCGAGCGTTTGAGGGCATAGACAACGTCGAGAGCAGTGACAGTCTTGCGCTTGGCATGCTCAGTGTAGGTGACCGAATCACGAATGACCTGTACGAATGGTAAACAAATCTGTCGAATAATGCCAGGTAACACAACCCACATTTTCAAGGAAGATCTTCAAAACTCCACGCGTCTCTTCATAGATCAGACCAGAAATACGCTTCACACCCCCACGACGCGCAAGACGACGAATCGCAGGCTTCGTGATTCCTGCATTCCGTCAACACACCCGTGGGTCTCAAGTTGGCCGCACACTCACCCTGAATGTTGTCACGAAGAATCTTGCGGTGACGCTTTGCACCACCCTTTCCGAGTCCCTGTCTTCTGGTCAGACCAGCAACTCAATCCGAGCATCTCTCCAACTTACCTTGCCACCTTTACCACGGCCAGACATTTAGGAGTTGAAGTTGTTGGTGGATGAGTGTAAAGTGCGTTGCGGTGAAGGCGAGAGATACCAAGGACCAACTTAGCCACTCGCCTCGCTATATATGGCCGATGCAGTGGCTGTGTCAAATTTCCGTAAACAGTTTGTTGATTGTTGATCGAGCGTGGATCCACGTGATCACGCGACGCGACAATTTAAATATGAGGGCTTCGGCTTTGCAAGGACACATAACCATCCCACTACACACCGGGCACTACTACCGATTACTGCATCTACTTAAGCAATGGCTCGTACGAAGCAAACTGCGCGCAAGACCACTGGTGGTAAGTCAACAAGAATAGTTATATTTGAGACGATATTGAATGTGTTGCAGGCAAGGCCCCACGTAAACAACTTGCAGCCAAGTCTGCTGCTCGCAAGACTGCTGCCAACGTGAGTGACAATATTGGGGGATTGGATCGGATGATAACTGAGATTGCCTGTAGACGACTGGTGGTGTGAAGAAGCCTCACCGATTCCGTCCTGGAACGGTAGCTCTTCGTGAAATTCGTCGGTACCAGAAGTCGACGGAGTTGCTGATTCGGAAGTTGCCGTTCCAACGACTTGTTCGTGAAATTGCGCAGGATTTCAAGGTCAGTGATTGGTTCTGTCTGTGACTGGTGTGCTGACGGGGAATTGGATAGACTGACTTGCGTTTCCAATCTTCTGCTGTGATGGCGCTGCAGGAGGCTGCGGAGGCTTACCTCGTGTCGTTGTTTGAAGACACCAATCTTGCTGCTATCCATGCGAAGCGTGTTACTATTCAACCAAAGGATCTTGCTCTTGCAAGACGGCTGCGTGGGGAACGCTCGTAGACATTTTATTCTCATCTTATCCTGCTGTATCATTATTGTATTTTTTTCTACATTTTTGAATCATTTCTAATCTTTGTTTGATGTGTGGGAGGAATGTCGAGGCGATATTCGTGCCATCAACCTATACTTTACTCGTTCACGATATCAATCACTGATACGAGAGCCACCTTTGGCTTGATCACGAGCAACTCGGATGGCTTCCCATCCTGTCCCGTGCCAGCTCCTACCCTCATTCGCTGTATCAACCCCAGTTCTGTCGCACACAACACAGTTCCCTTGTGTTCTTCTGTCCCTTGGACCCTGTCGCCATTGTCATACGAGTCCTCCATCACCTTGTCATCAAAAACCGCGTCAGGCAATACCACCTGTACTTCAAAGTCTTCCGAGACCACCCCCACACCAATGATTTTATTGACTTGTCCAGCAAGCGAAACGAAATGGTGCGTCTTCTCTGCGAATTTCGACCAGAGTCCAGATATGATGTCAGATTTAGGCGCGGTGCAACCTGCGGCTGAAAGGATGTCAGAAAAACCTGTGATGATGGTCACGTCGAGGGTCTGCGCGAGTTCAGGATCGCTGATACAAGCGGGCAGGGTATACGCCCGTGTGAGGGCACGCCAATTCCCAGATATAGCTTGCCCCTCTGGCAAACGTGTCGTATCTCTCGTCACCATGGCTCTGCAACATATCGAAGGTATCTCACCTGCATCCCGCATCCTTTGGTATATTGTATCGATGTACATGTTATGCGACTGCTCTTCTTGTCCGACGCTCCATGGTGACGCAATCAAGTACAATTCATATATCAGATAGGCCCGAAAAGCCATTTCAACCAGGATAGGGTTGTCTTTGTGCTTCTTTGTCCCTAGCAGTTGCATGAGTCTCATACCCAAGACCTCTGACGTCCTGGTCTGTTCAATGGTCTGCGTGGTCGTCTGATCCGTAGGCGGTGTCTCGAGCATAAAACTTTCGACCGCCCACTCGGCCATAAACGTGGTGCTTTGCTGCACCTCTTCGTTAAGCTTCCGTAGCGCGTTGACGACCTCTGAGCCAGAGAACGTATCTGCGGTCGTGAGGAACCTTTGAACGCCTTGTAATTCCGATGTGCGCTGCTCGAGAGTTGCCTTCAACGAATGATACTTGTTACGTAGGGTGCTGTACCCATCACTCTGTGCCTCATACTTCTGCCTGAGTGCGGTATAGTCTTCCTCCGCTTTTTGCTTCTGCTCGAGCGCAGCTTGACATTCGTGACGCACGGCATCGAGCTCCTTCGCCTGCTCTTCATACTGCTGCCTGAGCGTCGCATAGGCGTCATCAACCTCTTTCTTTTCCGCCAGTGCTGCCTGACGCTCGTGGCGCACGGCGCGGAGCTTCTTTGATCGCTCCTCGTACTGCTGCTTGAGGGACGCGTGTAAATTCGCTAGCGCTTTCTTTTCCTCGAGCGCCGCTCGGTGTTCGTGTCGGAGAATAGCAAGCTCCCTCGACTGTGCGTCGTAAAGGTGTTGAAAATTTGCTGATGCGGGAGCGATAGGCTCCGCGTCCTTGGCATGTGCGAGAGGAGGGCGATAAATATCAACGTTTTCCTTCAGCAATGGATAATGTGCCCCACGGGGCGCATCCCGCTTGTCGTTGGAACGGTCCCCGTCATACCGGTACTGATCCTCCTCTCTGGGCGGTCTGAACTGAACGGTAAAGTAAGGTTGAGCACGTGTTTTCTCCGAGTGTTTTTTTTTCCACACCTCATCTCTCATCTTGGACAGTTCCCCTGCTCTTCCGTATATCGATCCTTGGTCTTTGGTGGATGTAGCCGATGTTTTCCGGTGTTCTGCGCCATCGCGTTCTACATCTACTCGCTCCTGTGCGTCGTGAGGAACTTGGGACTCAGACAAGCGACTCGGGGCGTTCTCATTTCGAATGTGGGAGGTGGGATATGTAGTACCTCGGGCTGACGACAAC
>QGOH01008684.1:516-19386 GCA_003313155.1 Boletus sp. MG95
GTTGCTCGTGCGTGTCCCTCGTAGGAGTCAGCCTTTCGCAAGGGCGGGGTAGAAACAACCTACATATATTTGCTTCGTGAGTTCTATCGACGTAAGCTTGAAATACGCGACGGGTCCACTTGGGAGGTAGACAAGTGTGATGGCATCTAGCTGATCGTCAGAAGATATGGGACGCGCACACGGGATGACACACTTGGCTTCTTCATATCCTCGTTCACAACAAGTAAGTGTTTGTACCCTCGCTCAGCTGCCCACCCAGCTATGCGGCCGATCTCGAATCCCTTGCCCTTTTTCCTGCGAATGTACTCCGCCCCAGGAAAGACGCCAACCAATTCATCGCAAAAGTCATACGTTGACTTTGAAGCTTTTGGTGAGGTCGTAATGAGTACTTTTGGGGGCACAGTCGGATCATCTTCAAAGTTGAAGTAGCGCGAGAACAGATCCGAAGCGATGTCGCTGTTCAATTCGTCGAGTTGTATGGAGGATGCGCCATCAGGTCTTTTCGATGACGGTAGTATTGCAGGGTCATCCTCGCGAGAGTTGTCGAGTGTACTTGGAACGTTCTCCGCTAATCTTTTCTGTTGCAGAATTAAACGATAAATAGGTTTGTCGGGTCGGACACAATTGTACCGACTTTCTTAGCAGCAGGATCACTGGCCTCCTCCTTGGCTCGAGCCAGTCGTTTTTGAAGCTTTTGTTGATTTTTTGCTTTCTTCTGTTTAGCAGCAACTTCTTGCCGTTTGACCTTGTTCTTTATGAGGGAAGGTTGTATCCGCCGTGCCATGTTGTCGATACAGAAAGATATGAACGTTTGGGCCAAAGGGGCGAGGCTAACGCTCGTCGGTCACGTGACCAGATGCATTTCACCCAGCCATAGAGAATTGTCTCGTTCATCTGCTCAGCGCGTTGCAGGATGTTCGCATTCCGCTCTGCGACTTTCTTATTACCATTATTTCACTTTTTGACGATTGTAAACGCCCTTCATTTCTACCTCGATGCCAACGAGAAGCGGTGTTTTATCGAGGAACTTCCTTCCGACACAGTTGTCGAGGGCATGTATTCCTACAACTACCTGCGAGGGCATGCCAACTGACTGCCGTTTACCAGGGCATTACCGGGCACTAGAGTGGCAGGAAAAAGCACAAGGCTATGTGCTGGAGCCAGACCTCGGCATTGTTGTTGAGGTGGAGGTACGTGGCATGTATGGATCTGTCGATTCGTGTTCATCACCGCTGTCTATAGGAGATGGAGACTGGTCACTCTGTCGTCCAGACTCGCGGACCACCCGACAGTCGCTTCACCTTCACCTCCCATGAGTCTGGTGACCACCAAATATGTCTCTCCACGAATTACACGTCGTGGTGGTCAAGCACACACATTAAGCTTTATCTGGATGTCGTCGTGGGAAACACCAAGCCGGACGTTGAACGTGACCGTAGTCATGTCTCAGAACTGGCGGGCAAGGTCCGCGACCTGAATCAAAAGCTGGAGGACATCCGTCGTGAACAGCAGTACCAGCGAGAGAGAGAAGGGGACTTTCGCAATTTGAGTGAGGCGACCAACTCGAAAGCAGTGTGGTACAGCTTGCTGCAAATCGTGGTCCTGGTCCTCACTTGTACGTGGCAGCTGAACCATCTCAAAGTAAGGCCCTTTGACTTGTCGACGAGATGAGTGAGCTGACGAGGGCTTCCCGCGTCCGTAGCGATTCTTCCAGGAGAGGAATTAGTAGAGTATACAGTAGACCCTTGGCCTAATGGATTTGCGTGCGAGCGCTTTGCGATATTTCCCAACTAGCGTTGATTCATTGTTTGTGTGAGACTCGGAGAGATGGGCCAGTGCTAGTCTAAAGAGGAGAATATTGCATTGGAAGTACACCAGGCACCCGCCCCCACCACATGATGGAGCTCAGAGAGCCAGCGCCGCCCCTCTCCTGCCCTGTCCCTTAATAACGACGCATGCAAAGCACTTCCCGTAACCAAAGACAGAAGCTTAACACCACATTTCCCTTGTTGCAGGTGCCGTTCCCATCAGTCACGGTAGTTTTCACACCCGTCCGATAAGAATAAGCCCACCTCGCGGATCGTCATTGCCCCCATGTCCCAGCGATCCATGGACAGCAAACGAGATTACGCTGACGATACTGCATACTCCTTGCCAGCGACAGGCGAGGAGGATCAATCGCGGGACCTCGTTAGGCCGGCGATCGACTATTCATCCTTCGGTGCCTTAGCGCGTAGCATCTGGGCCCGCTGGAAAAGTCTCTGGACAAAGCGCTTCATCTTTTCCCTCATCGCTGGACAGGTGGTGTCGCTCTGCATAACGGTGACCAATGTCACGACCACCGAACTCGTAAGCAGGAACTGGTCCCTACCCACCACACAGACATGGTTCTTGTGAGCATCTTGTCTTGCTCTGGACCACGACATTGAACTCTTGGTCTATTAGGTATTTCTCACTTTTTGCAATCTATACTCCGTACACCATATACAAATGTGCGGTGTTCTGAGCATGCCAGTCGAAATGACTTATAAATTTGCATGTCGACAGACGGCTTGTGGGGGTGGGGACGGATGGTCTTCCGCGACGGATGGAAATGTATGCGTACCAGTGAACTTCCTTTCTTGGTCTGATGATACCTGCAGATCTCATTCTTGCATCTTGTGACGTGGAGGGGAACTTCCTTGTCGTCAAAGTATGATAAATCAGAGTAATCAGAGAGTACATTGGTACTCACGGGTTATCCAGGCATACAATTATACGGACTTGATGTCATGCATGCTACTGGACGCGTAGGTCTCTCCGGCATCTATCTTACGAGAATCAACTTTTTTTCTAGTTGGGCGATACCCGTATGTTTGTTCTTTTGTTGGGTGTACATGCGCACCAGATACCACTGGACACAAGTGCTGGTCAGTGGCATAGTTTTCTTACGTCCGAACTTTTCATGACGATCGTTGACGTTGATAGGGTGTCCTGGTGTGCATCGGTGGGCTTGGGATGCTCGTTGCATCTGACATGCTCACGGACAAGAACTACCCTGCCTTGAGCAAGGGCAAGGGTGATGCCTTCATGATCGTCGGTGCGAGTTTGTACGGTTTCAGTGAGTTCTGCAGTCCCCGCCAGGAAGTATATTGCTGGACACCGCCCCTTCCCAGCCAATGCAACCGAGGAATTTTTCGTTAGAAAGAGGCCCCTTTACGAGGTGAAGTTGAGGATTCCTTGTGCTGTTCAATCGGACCTAACTTTCCGAACACAGGTCGTTGGACAGCTGGGTATGTGGGGAACAATAATCAATGGGATTCAAGCATCTGCACTCGAACACTACGGCATGACGCAAGCTTCATGGAATGGTGCGACTAGTAAGTCGGAAAGTACCCACCGGATTGCGGTACAGCGCTTAGATGTTCTATCTTAGTTGGATTCTTGGTTGCATATACCGCCGGTAAGCATTCCGCTCATCGAGGGGATCCATTGATTTAGCTCCCCTAGCGATGTTTATCCTCTATACGACCGCCCCTCTGCTGTACCGTTCCGCTTCGTCGGCATTTTACAACATGAGTCTCCTCACGAGTGATTTTTATGGTCTCTTGTTTGGTGTGTGGACCGTGTGATGTTGTATAGAGTCTGCTGATGTGACCGTCGACCCACAGGTTTGTTCCTATTCGTAAGTCTCTCTCTCCGGTGTTGGTACTCGGTCCCTCAGGCCCAGGAACGGTGCAGCATTATTCCCCATTCTGGCTCTATTTCCCCGCATTTGCTGTCGTTATCGTTGGTCTTGTCATTTATTTCTGGCATGCGACGCGTGAGTTGATTGAATCTGCACATTTTTTGGCAAGTGCTCATCACGTGTCAATCTCCAGCGGAGGAACAAGGAAAGCTGGATCCGCAAAGGCCAGAGTATGTCCGCTCCGGGCAACCGGAGGACGGAACGCTGGTTTAAGGAGGGCGGGCGTTTTCAATGAAATGCTAGTTCTATATCACGAATATTACAAGTTCGAAGATCTTGACGTGTACGACAAGGCGAGTTACGTTCATGTATAAACGTGGAGCATTGTCTATGAATTGGATGTGACGAGTGACAAATAGCTAGAGAGATAAGATCCAATTAGACGTGAGGGGTGATTGTTTACGGATGATCGGAGCAATAGAGGTGTTTATGCAGCCGGGTGCGCGACTTTTTTTTCAGCCTTGAGGCGCTCACGCTCAGCGCGGAGCTCGACGAGTTTCTGTGTCGTGGATCAGTTTGAGGAGATGGAGCGGAGGTGGGTACGTACAGCTTTCAGAGATTCTGCGCCAGCGACTATGGAATCGAGTGTGGACTCGGAGATATCAGCGACCTGGACAGAGTCAGCCTGAGCGGAGGTTGGCGTGGAAAGAGGGATACAGACCGCTTCTCCGGTACGTTTCTGGAGATGCCTCCACCGTTCCCTGTCTTGCTCCGCGGTCGCGTTCCGGTCGGGGCTCCAAGTGGATTTCCAGGGAGCAGGGTCCTGGGGAGGGGTGTCGCTGGGGGGCTCTTGCACGCGACGGTGGTGCATCAGGCAGGGAAGGTATGGGGCACGGTGGTCGCGCATGGTGGCGGAGTGGTGCCAGCAGGTAGCGACGCCGGCGCCGACGAGGAACCAGAGGAAGCGGGAGGGGGCACAGTGATATGGGTGCATGGTGGGGGATGCATGTCGCTCGGTGGTGGGTTTATAGCACGCTCGGGATGTCGACGACGAATGTGCTCGGCGGGATAGGAGATGCCGAGGTGCCGTCGGAGGTGAATCGGGTGTTGAAACTAACCCTAACACAGCTCAGTGACTTGAGTCACGGGGATGTGACACTTGTCACGTCAGCTTGGAGGGAGACTTCAGTGATCCTCGTTGCTCTGCTGGTCTCGGTTTTCGTGATGGCATTCGATTCGGGGGCTGCCCGCCTTCGCGACGACCACCTCTCCCTCTCCAGTCCCCCTGCCCCGATTCCCGCCCCCCCAGCCAGCCCTTCCCGCCTCCCCGATCGCCCCCATTTTCCGACGAGAGCCTCCACCGTGGCCTCTACACACGACCTCTCCCGACATAACCTCTCCCCCAAGCAGGATCCGTTCCCTCACGCCCACAGCGACGACCTCAACCACAGTCCATCAGCCAGGTATGATCACTTCCCCCTTCCCGCCTCTCTCCCCGCGCCCTCCCCTGCCTTCCTCGCCGCTAGTCGTCCTACCACCCCGAGCAGCCCCTCCCATCATTTCACCCGCACTCCCACATCCGACTATCCCCCTGATAGGGCACGACGCAACAGCACTACCTCCGACGCTTCTGCCCATACCAACTCTTCCGGTTCCAGTTCCCCCAACAAGGGTGGTCCCCTGACCTCGACCTCCTCAGCAACCTCCACAAACCTCTCGTCCTCGTCAGTCCCCTTCCATCATTCCATCAATCACATCAATCACTTACTCCATTCTCCTTTAGACCATGCTCAGCATGTGGCCTTGCAATGCAGGGTGCATTCGTCCGTGCACTCGGCACTGTCTTCCACCTAACCTGTTTCAAGTGTCTGGTGTGTGCTCCGCCCTAGATTCTCGCTCTCATTATTTAATCGTCCCCCCAGGATTGTGGTGATGTCGTCGCCGCAAAGTTCTTCCCCATAGATGGCCCGGATGGCAAGCAGCAACCTCTTTGCGAAAGGGACTATTTCCGTCGTCTGAACCTCATCTGCGCCAAGTGTGGCCTTGCCCTACGTGGAAGCTACATCACGGCCTGCAGTCAGTCTCTTTCTTGCTCGATTCTTCGTCCTTTCGCTGAGCACGAGACACAGACAAAAAGTACCACGTGGAACACTTTACTTGTTCCTTATGTCCGATCCTTTTCGGTCCTCAGGATTCTTACTATGAACATGATGGTGATGTGTACTGCCACTTTCATTACTCGACACGTTTTGCCACGAAATGCGCGGGTTGCAGTAGTGCCATTCTCAAACAGTTCGTTGAAATCAATCGAAATATGAGGAACGAGTGCTGGCATCCAGAATGCTACATGATCAACAAGGTACGCGGTACGGATTTCAACTTGATCAGTCATTTATTGAACCGTCTAGTTCTGGAATGTCAAAGTGGTCTCGCGGAGGTCAACCGGTTCTATAAGTGATGGATCGGAGCTCGAGCCTTCGTATGTCGAGGAGGAAAAGCGCGAAACACCAACCTCCCTCAAAGAAAAGCAGGTAAGAATGGAGCAGTTGGTATACCGAATCTGGACGTGAGTCATCTCGGCGCTCGTATCCTTCAAGTATTCATCTTGCTTTCTCAGCGTCCTTTCGGCTTTCGAGGAATCCAGCGCTGCGTGCATATCGGATATGCTGCGGCAGGTCAGTAATGGGCAATATCTTGATGCCATCAGGATGGCGGAGAAATTTATTCTTCATGTGGAAGTCCTCTTTGGTACTATCGATGATCTCGAGTACCATTGCGCAAGGCTTAGCCTCAAGGGTATATCTTGGCCTCATGCATGCAGCCATGTTTCTTACGTCACATTTCAGGGATGTCTCATGTCCGGGAAGCCCGCATGCTCTGTCGAAAGACCGTCGATCTCTTCACGTTGCTCTCCCGTACGCAAGAAACAGGATCGCGTCGGATAGGCATGACACAAGAACTATTAGCCCTTGTGACAGGAATAGCTCATTACCTCAAGATCCTCATCCGCATCGCATTGACGGGTGCGCTGAAATTGGAGAGGGAGCAGAGTGTCAGGGAAGCGATGCCTTCCTTCTTGGATAAGCTGCATCTCCTTGCCGTGCAGGGTGGGGATCCCGCTGCGCGCCGGATCATCAAAAGCGGTAGTGGTGAAGTGGTGGGACAAACCAGCGGTGCCAATCTAGGCACCCAAGGAGTCACGTACGGATTTAGGAGTCTGGCTCCTGAGCTAGCCGGGGACTCTCCATTCTCGGTCACCTCTCCCTCAAAACTCTCCGTCAACAACCCACCCTCGGATCGATGCGTAAAGTGCACTCAGGCGGTTGAGGAGGATTGTGTTCGACTGGGAACATATCAACGGTGGCACTCGCACTGTTTGCAATGTAGCAACTGCGGCAAAGCTGCTGCAGTTCTACTGCCGAAGGATCCTGCGCCACCGAAAGCTGCGGAGGACAAGGATAAGGAAAAGGATAGAGTTGACAAGGACCCTTCGAAGTTACCGGCTACGCGCAGGCCTCCAGCCAATGTCAGCATATTTATGTATGATCTTGACTCCGTCAAGGAGACACCATCATTTGGCGACGTACCATCTGTGATACTCTGCATCGATCACATTCATGCTAGTTGTCGGGGCGGGTTCCAAGCCGTATCTCGCCTAGAACAGTACGCGTTCTTGCTCAATATCGCTCTCCGCCGTCTGTACCTTGTTCTCAAACAACAAGGTGTCGTTCCACTTTCGCCCGGTATGTTTAATGGGATTTTTTTTGAACCAGATCCCCTCGCTGAACTAACACGAATTAGCTAGCTCGACTGCTCCCAACCCCAAAGGTGGGGATCAAGATCCGTATCGCAATTCCGGTGACATCATGCGGATGAAATCGGTCCATCTGGATCGAAAACTGTCTGCCACAGCACGATTGCCCAGGAGATCAACTATCGTGGAGAGTCCTGCTGGCAGGACAGTCCATCCTTCGGAACCTCTCAACGTGCAACGTTCGCAACAAGAAATTAAGTCACCGCAACCTCAGCGAGGACCTCCTCCCGGTAACCTTATACCAGGTCGGCAGCCGTCTCAGCCCGGATCTAGTCCATCACTTCCTCCCTCGCGCGCACAGCTGCGATCCCCAGGTACCCTAGACACCAACGTTCACGGGGGACAGTTCGGACGACCCCCTCTGATTCGCAACAACACCGAGGTGAAGATTGTGGATGAATCTGCACCCAACTCTCCCGCAGGCGGTTTTGAGGAAGCACCTCTCCATGCCCCAGACGACGGTATCACACTCGCTGATATACCTCAACTCATGGAGGTAGCTCAAGCTCGCGAGCAGCAACGCTCATTACCACGTCAAAGCACGATACCCCACATTGCCGAACTCAGTGCTCTTGAGCTTGCGATTGTCAAACACTGTGCCCTTCTCGCCTTGCAACGATCTCCTCTCAGGGACCAAATCGACCTGGATGAGCTTTTAGAACTTGTAGAGACGAAAAAGGCCGGTTTTTGGAACAAGCTGTTCAAAGCAGGCGACAAGAAAAACGTCAAGAAAAAAGGTACAATTATTCTTGCTTGACGCCGAACGGTCACTGACTGCCTTGTTCAGGTGTTTTCGGTGTTCCGCTAGAACTGTTAGTTGAGCGGGAGGGCTCGGATTCCTTGCATGGAGCTACTCGTGCCACCTTGAGAGTGCCTAGTTTCATTGACGACGTCGTTTCTGCCATGCGACAGATGGGTGTGTACCGTTTTCATGTCAGGAATGGATGATCGATTGATCCCCCCCTCACAGATATGTCTGTAGAAGGCATTTTTCGTCGCAATGGAAACATTCGACGTCTTAAAGATCTTACGGAGGCTATCGACCACGATCCATCATCGGTCGATCTCACACAAGACAACCCGGTGCAGTTGGCTGCACTTCTCAAGAAGTTCTTACGTGAACTTCCTGAACCCCTGATGACATTCAAATTGCACCGCTTGCTAATCGCATCACAAAGTATGCTCCTGTTGTACGGTCTGATGACTTAACTTATCAACATTTTGGTAAAGCACTTCCCGCAGATTCGGAGCGCCGGCGTTGCCTTCACATGGTTTCACTCCTCCTTCCCAAGAGTCACCGCGATACGATGGAAGTACTCTTTGTGTTCTTGAAATGGGTCGCCTCATTCGCCCATATGGATGAGTCGACCGGAAGCAAGATGGACCTACCAAATCTCGCTACTGTCATTTGCCCAAGTATTCTCTACTCACGGGGTAGGGATGCAGTTCGCGACGAGAGCTTCGGAGCGATCAAGGTGGTAACCTCCTTGTTGGAAAATCAGGATGAGTTCTACACCGTCCCCGAGGAGTTTCTCCCCATACTCCATGATCAAGAATACTTCTTGAACACTTTGGAGCTTCCTAGCAAGGACTTCCTGAAGAAATGTGATACGTACATGCGGCTAAAGGCAGGCGGAAGAACTCTCGCATCCACGGCATTCCCTGGTTCTCCAAACCTCGCCAACCCGCCCAGATCGATTCCTCCTCCAGAACGACCCACGCTGAATTCGGCTCCAAGTGAGCCTCAGTTGCGAAATGGCCGCCAGCAGTCGCCTCATTCCCACCCTGGCCTTGTCCATGCACCGATGTCGTACCCGTCGCCAGTACACCCGACTTCGCTCTCACAGGGAGCTGTGATGATTCAATCGCAACAACCTCGACACCCGCAACCACAGGACATGGACTGGGTTGTCCCACAACGGTCGGCGATTGGCTCTTCGACACTTTCACCTGGTGTACGACCGTCTTCGTATGTGCCTCCGCGAACCAGCGGCGAACTCACTCAGGCGATCCCACCAAACGGCTACCAGGCAACGATGGTTCGCCAGCGTACATGATCATACAAATACCACATACGCGCCTCCCCCCATTCATTACTCCGCGATCTGCTTTCCATCCAGCTGACTCGTCACCCTCGTTTGTTTTTGCCCCTTCCGCATCCTCTTTCGATCTCCCATTATCTGTAGTTTACCGTACGTTTCTTCACTTATCAGTATGACACGGACGACTATCTTCGCAGTATACTCATTATACCCGTGCATTCAAATGTACTCATTTTGAATGAATCAAAAACCAATCTGGGTGAGGGAGCACGAGAATAGTTGTGCTCAGCTCATATGCATTCGCATATAATTTTGAGGTAGCAAATGCAGTACATAAAAAACATGGAGTAAGAAACCAGACCCCTACTTGAGAGGAATGAATCGAGAGGAGTGGGTGGCACCGATCTAAGGGTCATGTCAGTAAAAGCACATGAAGCCACCATGGGAAAACATACACCAGGACGACCGTGCTTTACGGGCCGGTATGAGCAAGAGAACTCGGCGAGGTAGTGACCCGTCATCTCGGGCTTGATTTCGACAGAATTGAAAACCTGTGATGACACACGTCACGACGGAATAGACGGCGATCCTGCAACAAATCGAGAGATACCTTGCCGTTGTAAATACCGACTACACTCCCAATCATTTCGGGGACGATGATCATGTCTCGCAGGTGGGTCTTGACGACTGCGGGCTTCTCATTCGGGGGAGCTTCCTTCTTGGCTTTGCGTAGCTTTTTGATGAGGCCCATTGGACGGCGCTTAAGGCCACGGTTGAACTTGCGGCGGGCGCGTGCGTGAACGAGCTATGCGGATTTGTTTAGGTAGCGAGAAGGCGGTAGAGATATGCAACATACTTCAATGAACTAGCAGAACAGACATTAGGAAGACCAACATTTCGGGGATAATCACACGCACCTCCTCATTGCTCATGTCAAGGAGCTTGTCAAGCTCGACACCACGGTATGAGAACGTGCGGAACGTTCTCTTCTTCTTGAGCTCAGCGGCGAGGGTGGGGTCTGTAACGGCTGCATCCGCCTGGAGGGGTCATGAACATCCCAGTGCGATATGAGGACGGAGACAGGCTTACCATGGTGTGTCGTTCGTGGTCTTGAGGCTGTCGAGGATAACGGTGAGGCCGAATGTGAGGCGGAGCGTGAATTTAGAAATTGTGGCTGAACCTTGATCGTCACGTGAAACTGTACAGTACCCCGGAAGTTGCGGTGGGTTTGACGCAGGAGGTAGACACTACACCATCATCGTCGGTTAGAATCCACAGGTCTTCCCTCGCGGATTAAAAGGTGTGTTCTGGGGCCAAATAATGGCGACACGACGAGCTCATGTTATCTCAGTGATTTGTGGCTGCCCATAGTCTTGTCTACACGTTCAAAACCAATCATCGACTAAAGTGGGTATTTTCTCGGTATCGTAGGAGATATATGGTCAAACACGCCGGTAGATGCGTCATATCGCTGCATACCTCCTCCTCCAGATCGGGGGCAACGCCTCCCCTTCTGCTGACGATGTCAAAAGGGTTCTCGGTGCAGTTGGCATCGAGGCCGATAACGGGCGCCTCGAGACGCTAATCTCTGAGCTCGAGGGTAAGGATACCAACACTGTACGCCGTGTTAAATTTCAGGCATGACAGCCCGCTGACTGAACTGGGTACGTAGTTGATTGCTGAAGGATCTGCGAAGCTCTCGTCGGTGCGTGTGCGCGTTGTGTGTCGCGAAACCGCCATGATATGTGATGACAGGTTCCTTCTGGTGGCGGCGCTGTTGCTGCTGCCCCCGCGGCTGCGAGTGGAGGTGCTGGTGCTGCCCCTGCTGCGGCAGCAGAGGAGAAGGAAGAGAAAAATGTGGAGAAGGTCAGAGAATTTTTGTCCGCTGATAGGGCTAGCATATTGACGGGTGCATATAGGAGGAGTCTGACGACGATATGGGCTTCGGTCTCTTTGACTAATGTATCCGACTTGCACCACTTGGCACGATCCGGTGAGGACAGAATCCGCCGGCGGTAGACTGAGAAAGTGCCGGCGTTGCGGCTTGCCGTCGGCAAATGATGACGTGATTGTGGCGAGAGGTGCCGAGTATATATGTATCGTCAATACAAAATGCACCAATTACTGAATTATAATGAGTTTTTGTTTGTTAATCGGCAAGTTCAGCCGCTCGGCAATGCAGGCGAAAAGGTGCGAAAGCAATGAATAAATGATCCAAAACAGTCACATTTTGAAGCAAACGAAAACATTCTGATGCCCGCGTGGCCAACACGAAAAAACCGACAGGAGACAACTCTCGAGGCAAGTCGGAACCAAGTGACTCGTTTGAACGAAATGGGTCGCTGAATTTGAACGTACTTACATACTTCATATATATTTATATAATTTTTTTTCTTCTTTCAAATTGATCGGTCTGCATCGGCACCAGAACGAAAGCCGCCGGCCCGACGACAGGAGAGATGAGAAATGCCCGAATGACGGCCGGGTGGTTGGCACGAGCGGAGTGATCTGCGCAGAGACAAATCCGACCAAAGAGGAAATGCGAGGGTGAGTACTACAGGCAGCTGTGGGTACGCCCCGACGTTGCCAGCGCGCTCGTCGTCAGAGACAGCGACCACGATAATCCAGAACAGCGCAGCACGGTGTCCGCCACCACCGAGTTCCATCTTTTTAATTTCCCTGTCGTTTTCGTTTTGCCTTCCTTCGGTAACGTCAAGCTACTCGTAATTAGATTTAGACGGCCCTTTCCATCCCTCCTTTTAATATCTCCCTCCTCCTCCTCCTCCTCCTTCTCCACGCGCTTCCCCTCCCTTCCCCCCCCCCACACGAACAACTGCGAGGGTCTCCTCCCCCCTCATGGACCCTTTTTCCCGTCCGCGAGATGTCCCTCCACAGCCCCCCTCCATCACCTTTGCCCCTCCAAACCAACCTGCCCCTGATGTCTCCCGCTATCCACCTGATCCCCAACCTGACCTCGACAGATCAGATCCAAATATCGCTTTCATGAAGGGCCCAAAGCGCAAACGCCTCGCAAAGGTACGCTTCCACTCCCACCTGTCTCCGAGCACCCCACTCACTTTCCAAAAGGCCTGTGATGCTTGTCACAAAAGTAAACGGCGCTGTGACGGGACAGGTACGTTATTTCAATTCCTTCGTCCCTCAAATCATTATTCTCATGTATCATTTGTCGTCTCAAGCACCCTGTAGCAACTGGTAAGTCCCAGCGCTCTGTCGACATCGCTCTGTAGCCTCCGACAATTCTTTCCAGTTATTTCGCTTCCAAGAAGTGTACCTACACGGACGCCTCGGGAAAACCAGTCCCTGCTCCCAGGCCGCTCAGTTCCGACAGGCCAGAGAGTTCTTCAGACGCTCGCGGCGGGCCCGATCCACCACATCCGGACGCTGTGACCACTGGTTCGCCATCCTTCAACGTCGTCTCCGTCCAAGCCAGCGATGTTGCTCTCTCTACACCCTCGTCAGACGATGATCGGGCAAGTAATCCCCGTAACAAGCGCCTCAGACCGAATCTTGGCAGCAGGACCACGCCCTCGGCAACTCCCCCACGATCTTTGGCGCCACCGTTGACTCAGCATGACCGGCCCATCGAGCGCGACCAAGCCCTCACCCGAGAGCTTGTTCACCGTGCGTTCCCTGCATACAGCTTTGATGCTCATCCGCAGGCGCTAACTGCAGCCTCCAGTCTTCTTTGCTTATCGACAACCTCAGCGCATGATCATCCACCAACCTTCCTTTTTGGCGGCCCTAAGTCACGGTACCGTTCCTCAACATCTCCTTCTCGCGGTGTGTGCGGTCGCAGCCCCACTGTCGAAACAGCCTCGGTTGAGGAAATCACCTTGTCGATACGCCGGCGAAATGTTCGCTCAAGAGGCTGTGTCTCTCATGTTCGACAAGAACCATCAGCTGGTTTGTGAACACAGCTTGGCTACTGCACAAGCCCTTCTGTTGCTTCAGTTGCATGACAGAATGGGAAAGTCTTTGTGGTTCGGACAGTACTATCGTGAGTTTTCTGTCTTCGGTGTTAGGATACGTTGATTGATCCCATAAAGAACTTGCGCTGGAGATCGTGACCAAGATCGGAATTTTTGATTCCGACAGCACGGTTCTCACACCGCATCCATCACCCGAGTTAATTGACGCTTGCATTGAGCGGGAGTGTGCGCGCCGTGTGTTCTGGCTCATTTTTATCTCAGATTGCTTTGGATGGATGCTGTATCGACGAACTCGTCTAGCAACAGAGTCCCAGATGAACCTCCGCCTCCCTATCGATGAAACAAGCTTTGAGATATCTCCGTTGACCGCAGTACCAGGTAACGGCCTTTTTTTGTTCCGTTCAGATTTAAGGCTGATATGCAGTAGAATTCATGACGAAACCGAGCCCACCATATAGCATGTGTTCGGAAAGTGGTCAGCTCATACGGTTGTTATTATTACACGGGGAGGTAGAGAAGCTCCTGGACGATTTGAACGGTAAGTGGCTTCTCTGCAGTATCCAATGCCACTGAACTCTTTGTGTAGAGTGCGAACCCGGGCGATATCCTGTCGATCAATTGCAAGGACTGGAGATGAGAGTTGGTGTATGTCGTCGAATCTGGTGCTGGCTCGTCTGCTGATGGATCTTTCTACTCGTGCCAGGCATGGGTGGACGCTCTTCCCGAATATATGCGCTTTACCGATGATAACTTGTGGGTGCATGTTAGCCAGTATGATACTGCATCAAACATGGGAGCGTGGTGCTTTCTCATCATGCACGTTGTCTATTGTTCGTGCATGCTTGCACTCGACTTGGTGTGTATATTTGGGTGATATCTATTGTGGGGTCCGGGACCATCAAGGTACCTACTGATGGCGTTGTTTGGCTAGGGGAGGCAACGGTGTCGCTTGGAAACGCATCTTGACCCTACATGGGCACGGGAGAGAATAATCAAGATTATCGAGGCTCTTGGCAGGAAGGCAAAATTAAGCATTATCAGTGAGTTCTTTGGCGCTATCGCATTGGCCGTAACTCACACTTAATTATCAGTGGGAGTTGCGATTTGGGTATTCGTTCCGTTCTATCAGACTACTTGTCAAAGCTTACTCGTGATATAGCCTCTCTTCAAGTATGCCGATGAGCCACCAAGCCAGACGTTGTTGAGCTGGTCTAGCGGCTTCGAGGAGATCTGGGGTGTACGCATCCAGGATTTGAGCCGACGTCAGCTGGGTCACGGACCGCAACTGCGGGCGCAATTGGCTCCGCCGCCACCCATGCCGCCACTACCCACAGCCCGCGCTCACACGTCTATATCCCCCGTATCCCGGGCAGGATCCGATGCCAGCCCTTCCCTTGCCGTACAACCGCAAAATTACATTCCTCAGGGTCGAATGCCACATGATACGCTGTTCCATTCTCTGTCGCCCCCCTCTCATCCTGAGACAAGGGTCCAGATTGGGCATGATGCTCGCGAGAAAGAGGTCAGGAACACGGTGAACGATGCTAACATCGATCCCACACTTCAGGCTGTTTCGAATGCACGACCACAGGTAACCTCGCAGTTGCCTGTTCACGCACCACTGGCACCGGCGCCACCACCAGCACCATCATTGCCATCTCTGAAGGCTAGTGGCCTTTTGGAATGGCCGCACTCTACGGATGCAGCTGTGACACCGTCCAGCATGCAGTCCAGTGTTATTTGGCAATCGCCCACACAGTATTTCGCGCCGTCCCGCCAGTCTCAGCGAGATTCCGTGCGCTCATTCAATGTTCAGCCGACGCCCGATGGTCCTCGCCCTCCCGCTCCCTCGGCTTCGTCTAGCATGCCCGTGGGATTACAATGGTTGGCTCACGAATCGTCGGCGTCGAGACCGAGCTAGGATCCACGTTAGATCTGCGCATGTGCAGTATTGGTTGAGGCACACCGTTGACTTGTGGTTTCTGCCCGCTGGCGGCGCCGTTCATTCGTATTTATTCATCTAGATATGAGCCGACTTGACCGTGTCGTAGCAAGTAAGGGTATTATACGCATTGCTGTAAAGTCGAGCCCGGAGGCTTGTAATGTAATCACAATGGTTTACAAGTGATAATCGCGTCACTGTGCCTCGGAGCCGCCAATCTTTTTGAGGTTGCGATGGAGCTCAGGTTTGACGAGTACGACGCGATCTAGGAGCTTCTCGATGACTGCATCCTTGCTGGCCTCAAAGGCATCTGTCGTCGCCTGAAGCTTGAACTCTGTTTCCTTATCTACGGCTGCTTGTGCGCTGGTCGTATTACCGGCGTGCTGCGAGCATACATGAACGCGTGATCAGGGGAAGTGTGGAAGACGCACCGACGCCTCAAAGGCCTTGAACTCTAATTCTTTCGCCTGTCTATACTCATTGATCTCTTTAGAAGCCTCGGAGCGGGCATCCTTTAGTCTCTGGACGCGATCTATAAGAGATGTGAGTGAACACGGAGGGGAAAAGCGGTGGGATAGTACATTGACGGGCTTGCTGCACGATCTTGGCGGCCTCCTTCTCCGCCTCAAGGAGGGTCTGTATGCCTTGTGAGTGCTGGGCCGCCTGAGGAAGAGTGAGCGGGTGGTGTGCGGTGAGGGAAAGAGGGTACCATGGTAGAGGGAAAGGATAGTTTGAACTCCGACACGGGGGTAGAGGATGTGAAGACAGGGTGGACGCGAACGTTGACCAGACAGGATGGCAGGGAATCCGATTGACCCGTTACAAGCACTTTCAGCAGCGTTAGCAGTCCCAGCCGACTCGAAAGAACAAGCTGATTTGCTTGCCACTTTGCGTGAGTCTCTCGAGGCTCATCCAGCACCGATTCCAATCCTCTGCACAACCCTCGTCAAAACCGTCTCCGGCGCGGGTGACTCCCTTCTCAAGAAATGGGTCCTTGACCTCCTTCACTTTGCGATTGCCCGCTCCACGCTGTCCCAAGATGTCCGCACTCAACGTTAGTTTCGTGACACTTGACACTCGTTCAATCTCACCCCCTCCCTAGTCGCGTCTCAGTCCGTCGAAACCTTGGCAAATCTCTTGCATGACCCAAACGTGCGCACCGTCAAGGTTGCCACGCAGTGCCTTACCTCCGTCTACCCACTACTATTTCGCTCCCTGTAAGCCAACCCGCCCTGTACCTCGTACGGCACACCTCAGTCTCGCACAGATGTACCAACCGCACACATCGCCAGCAGTGGGACATCCTCTCCCAGTCCAAGTCCCGCATCCTCGACTTTGCTGCATCCCCCACCGCGAACAACGGCGTCAAGATTTCTGCCGTCAAGTTCATGCAACGGGTCATCCTCTTACAGACGCGAGGTGTCTCTGATCCAAGGGTAGCTATCTCTTTGAGTGACCCTCCATCGTGGTGCTGACCACTACTCCATCTTTGACAGCTTCAGAACAAGAACGACCCAAGCATTGCAAACGTTCCGGCTGACCACCCTTTCATCTCTGCCGCAGCTCTTGAAGCGGAAGGCGTGAAGCTCTTGGAAAATATCATCACCGCCCTGTACACCAGCCAGTAAGCCTACCCCAGATCCACTCTCGGTCACCACCTTGACACCATTGACAGGAACATCGACATTCTGACAGCCATTTTGAACAGTTGGAGTAACTTGGTCAAACAGCGTCCTACACTGGTACAGTTGGTCGTATCATCTCTTGCATCATGGACGCCTGCCACACTCTCTGGATTGTCAGCTTCCGCCGTAAAAAGCGTCGAGAAGAGCATCCGAATATTGTTGATACACATTTCCAGGCTAGTCTTTCAGTGAATTCACTGTTTCGTTTGCTGATGTATGACGTTCCCCAGAGGACCTCATGGTTCTGCGTTTGGTGCTCAGATTAATGAGGCGCTCTCCCAACAAGCCGCGCGCATGGAAAGAGCATCTGCGGAAGAGAAGGCGCGCATGGCTGCCGTCGCAGCCACTGCGGCCGAGGCCGTCAAAAAACGGCCCCTTCCTACAGGTCCAGCTGCCGACCAACCCACAGATGCCAAGCGTCTCAAGGTCGAGGTCGACAATGCCATAGCCAACTCAGCAGCGTTCCTTGCTTCATTCGACTTCACGACGTTGCCTATCGCGCTCGTTACGGATCTCATCGTCGCTAACTTGCAGGCGTTTACAGAGCCCGCTCTACTAGGCCTGGTCCAGGCGTATAGACAAGGCAGAGAGGGAGCACCCGGGACAGCTCCACATCTATCAGATGGTGCTGCAGATGAAGCTCCGTCGATTTCAGGCGCACCTCCTGTCAAGGATGAGCCAGTTGATCCCCTTAAGATGGACATCGACGAAGAGGAAATGGAATATGAGCCGGATCGGTTGAACGAAGCGGTGGGCAAATTTCTTGTGACACCTACTTCTTATCCAAACACATTTCCGACAGCTTTCTGGAGGTGCTCAGGTCGCGGACGAAGAGGAGGCGCTCACAGAACTTCCCGAAGTTGCACTCAGCCTTAACTTGACCGACTTCAAGCTACCGTCCCCAAAAGACCTCGCAGAAGTTGACCGAGTTACTCTCATGCGGGGAGTTGCCAATCGCATATGTGACGGTGGGGAGGAGTTGCAAGAGGCGTCCCTTGCATTGCCCGCAGGTGCCCTTTCTGACGACATGTGGATGTTACTTATCGTTCGCATGATAACTCGCGTTGCCGAACCTACTGCGGACATACCACAAAATGGGGAGGAAGAACAACTTGCTGACTTTTCTTCGCGACAAGACAAGCTACGGGAGGTACTTTGCAACTATATTATGGTAGACTTCCCGTCAAGGTACGGGTTTCTACCTCTTGTGTGATAGTCTGTGTCTAACATGTTCTCCCAGATTACGCCTCGCTACAGTGTGGATGAACGAAGAGTGGTATAATGATCGAATAAGAATTGGAAATGGTTCCAATTGGGTATGATTTTATCACCCTGACCTCCAGCTGGCGTTCACCTCGACCGATCAGCGACCCAACTACGACTCCTGGCTAAACCAGATCGTTTCCTTGTATCAAACCATTCTTGAAAGCAAGGCGGAAGGAAAACCAGACAGCAAGGATAAGGCGTTTGCGAAGTTCCTCCTGGACCTGCCCTCCATACCGGCAGATGTCTTGGATCTTTTACGTGACCTCTCTGTCGACCCTGAAAAGTATGCCTCGTTGATATTCTGGTGCGTCAAATGACCTTAATGATCCATGGCGATAGGATGCATGTAGGGTTTACGAGCCTTCGCGAATTTGTGCTTGAGCGCCCCTCATTACGAGCGGACGCACTACGTGTCCTGTTGGATCTAACGACACACCCAGGTACGGCAGTCATGCGGATGCTCATGTCTTTGACGTACATGTTGATCGGACTGAACAGAATCTG
>QGOH01008684.1:19483-31302 GCA_003313155.1 Boletus sp. MG95
GTTTGCAAAAGCGTTCACCAAGGGGCGCGAAATCCATAACTGTAAACGGGACTGGGGAGGACGAAAACATGGAGGATGGTCAGTTGCCATCTGAAGAATTCATACAAACGCCGTACTTGTCCGAAGAGATTGATTTGCCAGCTGAGCAATCTCTTGTACTTCAGCATGTTGAGTTGCTCTTCGCTTTATCTGTGAAAGTTCCAGAATTCCTGGATGAGTATGTTTTTTTTTTTTCAACTACTTCCTGCGGCATTCCTTAACACCGATTTTTTTCAGAATATTTTCGGCTTACGGTCAAATGGATGTTTCCGTCCAAGAAGCAGTCCAAGATCTGATCACCGCCCTCATTAAATCTCTGGGGTCGAGCAACGGCAAATTGCTTACCCTCATGCGGACCTGCCCCCCAGGTTCTGAATCGCTTGCACTCAGAGTCCTGACCATCTTCACGGAGCATGGCAGACCTAGCACGCAACTTGTGGCCTTAGTCAAGGGCCTTATTAGCGAGCGCGATCTTGACGCACGGTTTCTTATTCCGATCATCGCAGAGATGGATAAGGTAATGCACATCCGCACCCGTGTTCTTATGTTCCATCTCAAACTTGGAATGCTGCAGGCGGACATCATGCGCTACCTACCCCGAATCGTTTCGCTACTTAATGGTCAACAAGAACCAAAGAATCTGGTTCGTTCGGTATTTAGCTCTGTCGTCACCACCCCACCACAAACGTTTGGGAGCGTCACGTCAAATCTTCCTCGTGTTCGGCAGAGCGAGTTGTTGACGCCAGCAGAACTGATGGTCTTACTCCATGAGTCTGAGAAGGAAATTGGACTTAAAAGTGCCATTGAAGGTGCGTCCTGTCTCAGTCTCCGCCTTCACATTTATACGATCGTGTATTCCCTCAGCCATTGGCATCTGTTTCTCGATGACGGACGTCTTCCGTTCCGAAATCCTCGCGGTGGTGATGCAACAGATAGTCGATGAACCGGTCTTACCCGTGTTGTTCCTTCGAACGGTGTGTTGTTTCCCAAGCGACGAGTGCCAGTGACTAATGGCAACGTCGTTTAGGTGATTCAAGCGGTGACGACATACAAATCACTAGTGGCCTTTGTCTCGACTACCTTGCTCTCCCGTCTGATTACGAAGAAAATATGGCAAAATCCCCACTTGTGGGAAGGGTTCATCCGATGTGCAAAGGTGATCGCTCCCGCAAGTTTTGGAGCACTCCTTCAACTGCCCAAGGAACAGCTTCGGGAGCTTGTGGACAAACAACCTAGCCTGAAGTCGGGTTTGCGGGAGTATGTGACAAAAAAGGCGGGAAACAAGGCCCGGGTCGCTGGGTTCTTGGACCTCTTTGGGGAGGATGACCAGACGCCGTCGTCAACACCATCGACGCCGATCGACCCTGTTTTGACTGCGGCATAAGCATACGTGTTTTGTGCTGTGTATTCTATTTCCGTGGGTTGTAGTTGTGTAGCACTACAGTAGCTTATATCCGTGATCTGTAAATGACAGTCTCCCTCCAAAGACTGCCCAGTCGATCTCCACTTACTGCACAACACTCGAGAACAACGTCTGAGGTTTCAGATCCGACCGACTGTATTGTGCCCGCTAGGGTGCTTTTATGATTATAATACGCGGCGGCGTGTCAGCGGCAATTCATAAACGAGGCGGCACCCCGCCGTAATCTGCTTTCGTTCCGAAACATGGCGAACCCGTCCAGCAGCAGCAGCAGCGATGACCAGTCTTCGTCCCCCATCGCCTCTGCCGCTTCAGAGAGCGTGGATCGCGGTCGATCCAGAATTCGACGACGCTCAAATCAGTTCAACGAGCATCACGGTATGAGAAAAAGGTACCTCTCAGTTCGCGCATCATCGAGTCGTTTGGGTTCATTGGAGCGAGTTCGTAGGGGATACCACACAGTTATGTCCTCCTTCGGGAAGACATTTCACGTCGAGAAGCGGTGGAAACTGGTGAGAGAGATGGGCTCGGGGGCATACGGAGTAGTCGTGTGAGTCGTTGCTACCAAGGAATGCTGTCCACTCAACATCATCGTTGGCGCAGGTCGGCAGCGGACGAGATATCAGGTGAAACTGTGGCCATTAAACTGGTCACCCGAGTGTTCGAAAAAGTCCAGCTCGCAAAGCGCGCCCTTAGGGAGATCACTCTTCTCAGACACTTTGCGAACCATGAGAACATTACTGGGATGATCGACGTAGATGCTATATCTCCAGATTTCCAAGAGATGTGCGTCATCTCTGCACTTGCCAATGTCGTCGTCTTCCGCTTAACTCCTTGTTGAACAGCTACATTTTCATGGAGGTGAGTTTTGCCGTCATTGCAGTGGGCAGCAACGTTGATTTGCATATTTCATAGCCCATGGAAGGTCTGTCGAGTCTGAAAATCGATCCCCGAGGGTCCTGTCACTGAGTGTTCGCAGCCGATCTACACCAAATCATCAAGTCTGGACAAACCCTTACTAATGAACATGTCCAGTACTTTCTTTACCAGATTCTCCGAGGTAAATCTCTCAGACCGAGCGTGCTTACGTCTTGTCGATGCTTGCCTGTACAGGGATGAAATACATTCATTCAGCCTCGGTGATACACCGAGACCTAAAACCCGGGAACTTACTCGTCAACTCGGATTGCGAGTTAAAGATTTGTGACTTTGGTTTAAGCCGAGGTTTTGATGCCGTACCTGACGAACACACCACCGGGCATCTTACCGAATATGTTGCGACACGATGGTACAGGGCACCGGAAATCATGCTTGCTTTCAGGTAAACGGCATGAGGTCGCTCTTCTCGGTCTGTGTCTGATCCTCGTCAACTAGGGGATATACCACAGCCAGTTAGTGGACAAGCTGACACTCGTTGGAAGACAAGAAAAATGCTGAGACAATGAGACAACAGTTGACGTTTGGTCGATAGGATGCATTTTCGCTGAATTGCTCCTCGGGAGACCGTTTTTCAAGGGGAAAGAGTGAGTATATTTGTTCCGACTAGCATAATGTCCTGATAATTGTGCTCTCAGCTATGGTCAGTTTTTACGTAAATTACCCTCCACTTTTTATTCTGAAGACGTGATCGCCTCTAGTGGATCAACTCAACAAAATTCTTGATGTCCTAGGTACTCCAGACGAAAAGGTCATCTATCGAATAGGTAGTGAAAAGGTATCCAATTAGTAGAAGACTGAGCGATAGTTTCTGATGGTAACAGGCGCAGGGTTACGTTCGGTCCTTGCCCGTCAAACAGGCCATTCCTCTCAGAACACTGCTGCCAACCGCAGACATCCAAGGCAAGTGTCGAAATGCTATTCCCTCCCCAATCTGAATTATCCTATCAAAGCTCTTGACTTGTTAGAGAAGATGATCACATTTGATCCCTCGTCCCGTATCGCTGTTCCTGACGCCCTTTCACATCCGTGGCTTGCAGCATACCACGAAGAATCCGATGAACCAGATTGCCCGGCGAAGTTCGAGAAGTGGAAAGACATCGAGAAGCTCGAGACGCTCGATGAGTTTAGAGATGCATTGTGGAAGGAGATTGAGGATTATCGAATGGAGGTGCGAGGAATAAAACCCGAAACCAGCCCCTTTCCTAGGATGGTCGGGAAAGATCAAGTCCAATCTTCGCCGAACTTATCACCAATGAAATCGCCTACGACAGAAAGAGACAAGTTACTGGACGCATCGTTACCTCGGGTGAGCAGCCCCAGACAAGAACGAGATGGTGTAGATACCCTCGCCCCTCCGACTATTACAGCGTCGGAGACCTTTTACGCGACAGAGCCTACTGATCCCGTTATCACTTACGCTCGGCGCTCCAGTATTTTGCCGCCTGCTCGGCAGTCCACTTCTCCACTGGCGCCGACAGCACAACAGACTCTCCCCGCAGCTGTCGACGGCCATCCCACGACCAATGGAATAGAATTCCCATGCGAGACGTATGTCGTTCCTGCGCGGTCGAGAGCCGCGTCGACCACGGGGGGTGATACATGCAAGCTGTTACGAACCCTTTCTACCGTTTCCATCCACGAGAGCGTGGAAGGGTTACCAGGGGGTTTGGCAGGGGTTGCACCCATAGGGAGGTATATTACAGACCGGGAGTCGGAGGCAGATGCACCGCCGAGTGAAATGCCGCTCGAGTTTGCAGGTAAAAGATGTCAAGATACAGGGAGGGAGAGCTGATCTTGGACTTGGAGGCATTCATGTTCACATTTTGCATCATCAGACAAGAATGTCACGCATAGCTATCATGATACAAACCGTTGGGGGAATACAAATAGAGGATGCAGCGTCAGTGTGTTAGTTGTCACCAAGTATGTGTTTGATTCCTGTTGCGAAGGTGAGCAAGGGACTGTGCCCCAGGGACGAGGGACTCACTATCGATGATATTCAAATACGCTATCGATGCTGGGCTGTCCGAGTATTCATCCAAGAAACTCACGCCATAGTCTGCACTCTTCCCTATCCGAGGATCCAGTGGTATCTTGCCCAACAACTCCACGCCGGACTCTTTAGCCAGTCGCTCTGCGCCCCCTGTACTTGGCTTGAATATTTGGCTCGTCGTCTTGCAGTTAGGGCAGACGAAACCCGACATATTCTCAACCAAGCCGAGGATTGGGAGGCCGACTTTGCGGCAGAAATCGATCTCTTTGCGCACATCTTGCAGGGCCACCTCCTGTGGTGTCGTGATGAGAACGGCTCCATCAATACCACTCTCTTTGAGGTATTGCACGATGCTGAGGTGTTCGTCTGATGTCCCGGGAGGGGTGTCGATGACGAGATAATCCAGGTCACCCCAATCAACGTCTTTGAGGAATTGGGCGATGAGACCATTCTTCTTCGGCCCCCTCCACATGACCGCATCACGGGAAGACGGCAACATGCATCCGACGGACATGACGCCGAGGTTATCTTGCACATACACTGGTGACCAACCGGTGGAGGAGGAGTGGACCTGTTCTGATGCAATACCAAGGATGGTGGGTATGGAGGGACCACAGATGTCGACATCCATGATCCCGGTTTGCACTTGATCGTCTGCTGCGAATGCCCAGCCGAGCTGAGCGGTGAAAGTGGACTTGCCGACACCGCCCTTCCCAGAGAGAACGAGGATCTTGTGCTTCACGGAACGGATACGTTCGCGGATAAAGGGCAGGGCGGGATCAGGTCCCTTGGGTGTGTTGGTAGCGCAGACTTGTTGGTTTGGACAGCCCTGACAGGCATCTGCTTTGCCGGCGAGGTCGGACTCTGTGCCCTGAGGGGGCGTTAGGGTGAAGGATGTCAGAGACGGCTGAGGACGTTACTGGACAGTGCTCCGGGATGGCGAGCATGATGGTGGTCAAGCGACTTCGAGTCGGCAACTTCCGAGTCTCCCTCGTGTACGTGAAACAAGAGCGCTCCGCCTGAAACTCGCACTCAAACGCGTGTCCGTCCTCCAACGGCGATTCGATACTTTGACATCTCTGAATTCGTACATCCCCCCCGTCTTACCCTGTGATGTGCCTCAGTAGCCCCATCACTCGACGTCCCACAACGCAGCTGAATGCATCTGTGCATGTCGCTCGGTTACCACGATGCGGAGATGCGGGACACTCAATCATTGACCGCTTGATCTTCCCTGGTTCACGGGTGGGAGAAAGCGTGATATCTCCGCTACCATAACAAGACAAACCTCGCGAACCAACACGCTTCACACCATCGAAGCACTTCCGTGCCAAGGCTCGCTAGGATCAAAAGATCATCATGTCTGGGTCGTCAAAGCTGGCCGTCCAAAGACCGCTTTCTTGTGTCACGCTCCACTCACCGCCCACGGTTCCTCCGTTCTGCGTCCCAACCAGTTTACAGCCTGTCTTTTTTATTATCTCACTGCTTAATGACCCCGCCTTCAGCAAGGTTTTCCCCGATGTCTTGCAAACAAGCTCCGTTCCCAATAGACTTTATCATCATCGGCGCAGGTGAGGACTTCATTTCTCCACTCGATGCAAGTGCATACCAGCCTCGTGTCCACAGGTGTCACCGGTCTCGCCACTGCTCTCAGGTTGCGCCAATCTGGCCACAGAGTTACGGTAGTTGATAAGGGGTCTGGCCCTAGTGAGGTGCGCTGTTCCGTCATCGGTCGGCTGCAATTTCCGTCTTACGATTATGCTTTATGCCGTCCAGAGAAAAGGTGGCGCTCATCTTCCACCGAATCTCACCAAGCTCCTCGTGGAATGGGGTCTGGCAAAGCAACTGAGGAAATATGGACTGTCCATACGAGCAAGCACGTTTCTATCAGGTGAGTACATCCTCGTCCACATTTGCGCCACCAAGGCATCATCAATACCTGGTTCACAGTGGATGATGGTCACAAAATCGGTTGCATCGAATGGCGAGAGGACGTGTTGCAAGAGTCTGGTGCCGACTATTTCGTGATGCAGGTTAGCTGAGGAACTGAACAGCCGTGGCTTCCGTCCTGAATCAGTACACAGTACCAGGACCTATGCCAGATTCTACTCGACGCGGCAAGGAACGCCGGTGTGCACTTCGAGTTTCAGCTCGCTGTGACCTCGGTTCAATCTGATCCAAAGCGGCCCCGCGCCACACTGTCCGATGGGCGGATGATGGTGGCCCACGTAATCATCGGCGCAGATGGTCCACGAAGTGTTGTGAGGGAATTAATCAACGGTCCCATGCATGAGACATTGGAAGGGCATAGTGCTTACGTGTGAGTCCGTAATTTTCCCAGAAAATAAGCCACACTAACTATAGAACAGCGCCGCCATTCCCCGTGATCACTTAAGGGATGATCCGGAACTGTATGAACTCACAGCGTATAAAGCAGACCATCCTGATGTATGCAAATTTCATTGGTTCTCATCCCTGGAATCCTGACTTTGAGCAGTACAACGTGTGGACAGGCGAAAATCGCCATGTGGTTGCGCTCACGACAGTACGTTGATCCATGCAAGATCGCGTGCTCCCATCTGTTAATCAGCGGCATTAGGATCAGGGGAAGATGTGTTCCATCCTCGCATTCTTTCCAGAGGCTGATACAGAAGGTCATCTCGACGACGATATCGCCTTTGATGGTGTGCTGGTCGCGGGGAACAAGTTGAAAATTCAATGCGAGCCCAAGTAGGTGTGCCATCCCAACGTATCTTGGATGTTTCAAATATCTGCTTGCTAGGCTACGACGATTGTTGGGTCGTGTTCCTGCATATCTGCGTAAACGAATGTACCACCGCGAATTCGCTGAGGACTGGGTAGATGAGTACGGAAGGTTAATTGTCATGGGTGAGGCAGCATATCCGATATGGGTAAAACCGTTGGTACATTCAATATGAACCTATGCTAACATGTTTGTCCAAGCCATCCTGTATACAGAGCTGTAGCATGCCGGTTGAAGATGCCGCTGTGCTGTCCACTTTGTTCACCTACCTCAAATCCGAGGAACAAATAATATATCTCGCTCAAGCCTTCCAGGAAATTCGTGAACCCCGGGTTCAATCCATATTCTCCAAGGAGACAAAGGCGTTCGGCACCGTCTGGGTCCCTCCTGGCCCTGCGAGGGATGAACGTGACGAAGCCCTGAAGATGATGTTGTGGGAAGGTCACAAGGGATGGGACGAAAGCAGACTACTCTGGCAGTGGGACGAAATTTCCGAGGTCTTTGCCTACCATGGTAGAGAGGCAGCTGAGGACTGGTGGGTGATGTGGGGAGTATTGAGAGAGCGGAGCCAACAGATCATGAATGGCGTGCGTTAGGTGGATACTCAACCAGAGACAATGGACAACGCAATTGCATAGATGCCTTTCTTGCTGCTATTCCGCTTTCACAGCCAATACTGGTCCGCCCAATCGCATGCATCTCTAGATACCCATGTCATGGTCCCAGAATTTGCACGACTGTAGATCGAGGCCGGTCCAACAGTCGGACGAGGATGGTCTTCGTCTAGACTGATATATTTGGAATAGGGGGAATGGTAATGCGGATGTATATTACGAAGAACAGCAGATTGCGAACAGTGTCGTCTGTGTTCATTAGACTCGGGACGTTCTTCAGCTCTATAGAACGTCCGTCATTCACGTATGGCAACCTCTGCACAGGGCGTCAACTACAACCTAGCAGATGAAAACAAGGAACTCACTGAAGAACTCGTACGACAGCCAACATAGGGCATTGCTGGGCATGTGGGTCAATATGCGTGGGGAAATTCCTCGCCCGAATCCTTTCATGCCATTTCGTTTCCAAATAACTCTAAAAGCGTCCAACATGCCACCAACTCTCCGAATTTCAGGGTCTAGTGATGTGCCACGCGTCTGTAAGAGCGTCTTGGCCACATCAAGCGGTGTCGTCACACCAGCAGCAACACCACCTGCCAAACCACCTGCAATCATGTGTGTTACGGGAGAGTACTCTCCTTTGGGATTTAGCACCTTTTTTATTTGTTCGTAGACTGTGAATTGGACGGCCGTGAACGGGACTGTCATCGTCAGCGTTGTGGGATACGACACGTAAAATGCGCCGAGGCCTTCGGTATGATAGACCACTCGCATTGCGGTGAAGACGGAGCGGAACTCGGATTGATGTACCTGCATCCTTTGTTTGATGACTGTAAGCAAGATAGAGTTGGATGGGAACAAAACCAGAGAAATGAGAAAAGGAGAGCTCACCGTCGAACGGGTTCATCAATGCATCACTAGCGATGGTGGCAGATGCACCGGCCAGAGCTGGGAATCATAACGTGAGACACCACGGACGAATGCAAGATGCGATGAAAGGAGTGGAGATGCACGAAACAGGGGAGTTTGGAAACGAAAAAACCAAGAGATGGCGAAACGAGACACGTACACGTTGCTAGCCACTGATTTCCAGCGTTTTTGCCACCGAGAAATTCCTTTACAGCCTCGTATGTTCCAAAATGTATGGCATGGGCAGGTCCCGCGCCAAGTATTACTGACGACACGCCTCGCCACAGTGCTCGCATGCCCTCCGTAGAGGATATTCGAGTAAAAGCATTTCCAATACCCGTGTAAACTGCAGCCGGCGAAGTGGCGAAAACCTGCATCCGCGTCTAATGACATGGAACATGAGTACGATGGAGAATGTCAGAGGGTGCATACACTAGCCTTGATGCTGTCCACGGGAAACATGACCCCGTGCTCCGTTATGCCTGCCTAAGAACGCCTCAGCATGCCTCACTGTTGCTTCTCCGCAGCGAGTGGCCTCCAAGAGCGACCAGAGTGCGTGAAGCCGTACAACTGACCATGGGCGCGACTCACCATACCACCGGCCAACATGTTAACCTTGTGGCGAGACACGGATGAGTGAGATGGGCCTCGTACGAAGAGTGAGAAACACACTGTGAGTCCTGCATTAGATGGCAATCCTTCGTAGTCAGCCTCCTCCGTCATGAGTGTGAGCGTGCGTATACTGGAACTGGAACCGATTCGAATGTCAACGTATTGTGCGCAGTCGCACACGATCAAGAGTCACGATGAATACGATGAATGGCAGGAGCGAACGGAGTGAGGGTGAGAGAACCAAGTCTTTTTTTCACCACGACACCCAGCGCAGTACGTACTGCGCAGACTGGCTGTGACTGGTAGGGAAAAAGGAGAAGGAGCAGGGAGTGGCAACGCAAGTCTATGCGAAAAATGCGCCCCGCTGTCGGACCGTCCCATTGGGCTTGGATCCCATTTAGACACGTCGTCGACATTGAGCCGAAACAGACAACCCCCGACTTGTGTACTGGTATAATATTTCTGTACGGAGTGCACACTGATATCACCTATTACTTCCAAGATACACCAACCAGTTTGGTCCTGTCCTCGGCAGCTAGTCTGTCGTGTTCCTCGATATCCCTGAAGGAAACGTATTCAGTAATGACAAACACGGACAAGGACTTCCAGGATACTCACGTAGCTTCCCATGGATAGTCTAGCCTGGAAGCAAATGCAACAAAAGGGGAGGGGCATTCGAACATTTGATCAGAATTCCTTCCTCAAGTTCACCAACTCGTATCTTACCACACATCGCCCACCTCTGCGCCAACGAAATAGCTGGTGGGACATTCATCCCGCTCAGTATACGAGGCTGAGCTTCATACTCAAGACTCACTGTACATCGGGTGGTAGCTCCCCAAGCTTTGGCTTCAGCTTGTTGTGCACAACAAAAATCGCAAACTCGGTGCGGTTTGCCTCACGCTCGGGCTCTGGAAGTGCCTGCAGCCCCTTCTCGACGTCCTTTCGGAGTTCCGAGAGAGCGTACCTATGAATAGATTTGAGATCATTGGTCGGAAGAGCCTATTATCCGATGTGCCTTACTGGAGAGTTTTCCGCGAATCATCAACCTCATCCTGCGAATTTGAACTGAATTGCATATCAGATAACACGCCTCGAGGGCTGATCCCTTACAACAACAACAACTCTTCGGCCCAACAAAGCCTTGCCGGGATCAGGTCCCCTGCAGATTTGGGATACGCGACATTTCGTGGTCAAGTAAGGAGAACGCTCACAGCCACTGGGTACGGATGACCTCGCTGCCTATCTGTTCTGCGCTAGTTCCCGGGAGAGCTTCGTAGAGCGAAAGACCAATAGCTTGAATAGGGATATTTCTGTTCGTCGATGGGTCCTTTAGGAAAGTGCGCTGCGAATGGAACCACGAAGTTCAATGCCGATCAAGTATGCCACACCGCGCGGAAAGGAGAGTCAAATGACCACGAGCTTACCAACACTCGGGCAGGAAAGAAGCCACTGCGAAACAAGGACTAGTCAAGATGACTTGCATCACAGGACGGACATAGGACTGACCCTCCTCCTGAGCCATGGTCGGTCAGTCAGTTCCAACCTTGCTCATCAATGACGAAAAGTACGAACCGATTGCAACGAACAAATTCGGCTTGAACGCTGCGATCTTATCGACGCTCGCCTTGATTATGTTGTGGATGTCATTGTAGGTGGCACGGAGGTGTTCGGGTTCGCCCATCGCAAATGGGAAGGGATGAAAAGAAAAGATTATATGGCAATCGGACAGTTATCATGAGCACGTGACCGATACGATCTTCCAAACTTCAACACTCGACCATGGACGTCGACGACGATAAATCCCCGGCGCCATCCGCAGGCCCAAAAGCCATAGGAAATCTGGCCAAGAAACCGTCGGACGTGACCAGGCAGGGGACTCAAAAACTCAAGTTCGTTCCAACGCTACCCGCACGGAGAAAGAAAGAGTACGCGACAAGCAATTTATCATTCCTCCGTCCATTCTCATGCAGTAGATCCACAGAGAAGTAAAACAGGTATGCAGCATCTTGTCCGTCCTCACACACGCACGAATGGTGGCCCTAGGAAGTGTCCCAGTCATCTGTACAGCCATCAGACAAGGGAAATGGCAGAGGACGTGGTAGAGGGAGAGGTCGGGGAGGAGAAGGAAGAGGGACCGCGCCTCGACCGCCTCCAGTTGAAATGACCGCAAGTGGCCCCTTCGCAATGGGCCCCGCTCTTGCAGGCACCTCTGCTCAGCGTAGCACGCCAAGGTCACATTTTACACCCGTCGTTCCACAAGGGTCTGCAAAGGGGGCAGCTTTGGGTGCCAACTTATCGAATTTGGCGGCCCCGACGTTGAAGAAAGACAAGGAGCGTGCAAATCCGCTTGTCGACACGGTCCAGACACCAAAAAACGAGAGTGACGAGGAGCTTTACTCAGAGCCGGACGAGGGTGTGGAGATCATCGACATGGGGAATGTGCGGCAGTTGGATTGGATGGCCCCCGAGACTCTGCAGAGAGACCGGCGGGATCGGAGAAAAAGAAAAGGAATCAAAACAGAGCTC
>QGOH01008687.1:7979-32207 GCA_003313155.1 Boletus sp. MG95
CTATGTGTCTTTCTCTTTATAGAGTATATATGTTACGGACACCGATATCCAGGGGATCCTTTTGAAAAAGCGTTGGTATGGGGGTCACTCTGACACAACTAACCACTAAGCACATGTTCTTGGATGACAAGAAAGAATTCTGGCGGGACTGGGTGACGGGTGATAAGTGCTAGGAACCTCCAGGCTCCCATAAACGGTTAGCAGGCCTAGAATGGAAGGTGAGCACTCCCGATGCGGCTGCGACGTCATCGCCGTCATTGCAAGTGAGATGGTTAGCGAACAGCATATAAATACCTACCTGTCGGGCGCCAGCGCTTGCTCTCAACAATGCTGCACGACAGACCACATCGACCTCTCAGCGATCCCACGTCCTTCACCGACCTGACGATATCTTTGCTTCAGCTTCTACTTATCATCTTGTGCATAGCACTCCTGCACCCAGCTGACGACGACCATGTACAGTGGTCAGTCGGATGACGCTGGATTGCGGGAGTGGCTCACGTTCGATAGTCTCAGTGGAGCATGTATGCACTGGGTGGTCCAAGGGTTGTGTGGTGAGCGGCGTGGTAGCGACGAGCGTAGTGACATTGTCAGGGACGTCGGTGTTGGCTGTATGCGCTCGAAAGAACGCATACCCACTCGATCTGGGCTGACGCACTCACAAGGGTGCCATCCCGAGAAAGCACTCGGTGTTTGGCTTTTGAAATCACATCCTCCGTCGGGGGAAGTGAGACCGTCCACCCTTTGCCTGTGATTGAACTCATCTGGTGAAAACCCACGTACTTCCCTGGGCAGCCAGAGCTTGGTTTGAGTCGGCACCAAACGTGTCACTGGAGCTGGTGTTTGACAGTCTCCACGACGATATTTGCTCTGCATCCATTGTGGTTATTGCACCTTGTGTTTTCAACTATCAACTCACCGCTGTCACTGTGAGAAGTACTCATGTTCTCTTGTTATCAAGAATTGAGACGAGATCAAGGATGCACTCGATAATTATTTCCATTCCCCGACTCCCACAAAGTTCCTGGACTTTAGGTGCTTCCTAGAAAGTGCTAGTGCCGTGAGCAACTAGGCAACCGTCATGGATGCCTACCTCTTTGGAAGCTGATGTGTAAAAATAGTCACGTCTCGACGAATGCGTCCTATCCATGCCCGGCTACGGTTTGGTAACTTGAAAGGAAAAAATAGCAATAAATATTGAGACCCGTAGGTCTACCACTCCGGAAAAGCGTGTCATCCTTGTGCAGGGGCCATGCTAATCTTCTCTGTATCGTTCCAATTTTATCGTGTGCAACCCCGAAGGGTGCACTTTACAATGGGAGAAATGGATGCCCATGAACATACTTTTGCTTTATCCTGGGGAGACTTGGGACACAGAATTGCTTTATATGGTTATGATCAGCCAAATGTGGTAACTTTGAATTTTTGGGCCAACAGGAAACACACAGTAGGACTTCATGCGGAGACTCGGAACGAGAAGGAAATCCCAACGGGTATATAATGTATAGTGGGTCCACAATGAGGATCAAGTATATGCAATCCAGCTACCGCTATGTCAACATCCCCTCGCCCCTCCGATGGCATACTGGACACCCCTGCCGCACCTTGGCGCGCACGACCGATGCGCTGTATCGTGAAACAAGTCAGCACGTCCACGTCGTGGAAGAAGTAACGGTTGTACTCACAACGCGATCTTCGCACTGACTTCGTGCGCGGGTCGGGTGCGAATGCTGACCTCAAGGCTGCTCTCCATGTATCGCGGGAGGTCGTCCACGCCGTCGATACAGTTGGCGTGCACGACGTGTCTGCAGAGGAATAGTAGCAAAAGGTCCTGCGGTGAGCGTTGTAGTGGTTCAGCACACAGCAGACAAAGGGCTTTAGCTGGAACGACCGTCAGCGAATCGTGAATCAGTTGCCAGGGGCCCATCGAGACGACGAACCACCGAGGAAGAACCCAGAATTTTGACCCTTTTGCCGTATGTCCGCAAGGGCTGTAGAATCGCAGTTCAGAATTGCCTGACAACCTTCTAGTAATGATATTTGTAGTTGGAAGTCGTGAAGGATCTTGATAAGGGCTTCCTTGAGACCCGGGATTTCGAGGCCATTCTTGATCCGACGAATCAATCGTATTGGGTCTATCTCGGCACCGACATTTTCAAGCAATCCACGAATGAACGCTACCAGGATATCTCTCAGAAAAGCAAACGAAGGGATGGGAATTCAACATACTCGGTCGCGTTTCTGCGTATTTGAGGAGATCTTCCCAAAGATCATCATCATTTTGTTCCTTGGCGAACTCAATGGCCTGGAGAACGAACTTTGAAGCAACATCACTCTGATGCCTCGAGATACTTACCTGCTGAACATCACCGATACGTTCAATAATGAGTGTCAATGCCTTCTTGTTGTTGCCCATCCGACCAAGAAGGAAGACCATCTCTGGAACCAAGTCACGACTTCTGCATATGTTAAATGCCTATAGGGTGTTGACGATCTCGTACTACGACAACGAGGGGCGGGCTTACCCCTTCAAGATTGTAGTAACTACTCGCTCTCAGATATTCAATCAACCTCGATGTCGCATATTCGGCAAAAAGAGTCACTTGAAGATCCGCAAAGTCAGATGCCAGATGTTGGTCTTTCTTAAACAAAGCATCGAGGTAGTGGAACAAGTACAATGGCCGAGGGCGTAATTGCTGCACAACGCGTCCCACCTATCGATGAAGAGGGTCAGATGGCTCAGCAGCAAGAATGAAACGATATACTGGTATCGAGTGAGTATGATCCACAAGCAATGTGATCGCCTCGCTTTGGCTCAAAGCGCTCACGTGGCCCTTTTGCTTACGTTTTTCGTCGAGTTCTTGGTCAAATTCAACGAGAAGGAGCGCTTGGTCTTGGACGTCGGTGAATAAGTTATGCTCTCTGATGAGGTCAAAGACATTTTGTCTCCGTAGCCGCAAGAAGAAAGGTAAGGCTTTGCCATATTGACGGTTTGCAGTATACCTGGATAATCAAGATCAGTGGGGAAGGAAAAACATGTGCGCAGACGTTCTCACAAGTCAGCAAGGCACTCCATCAACAGGACAGCATCCGACCTCAGTGGGTCTAAGGAAGACGACGACGATGGAGTCCTGTCTAATTCTGACTGGACTGCAACAATGACCGCGGAGATGTCATATATAGAGCTTGGCCATTCCCTGATCATCCGTTGCAAGGCCTGTGATGATAGAAATGAATGTCATGAAACGCAACGTCTACCCATGTATGCTGACCAGTTTATCGTGACTCAGAAAATGACCAAGTATCATCTCGTAGACCAGGTGTCCAAGTTGTGGAGCGGCAGTCGGGACATAAGGAATGATCGTCTGGAAACCCGAATCAGCCACTCCCAACATCGTAGTTAGCAACCCACCTGCAATTGGTACTTTTGTGCAAACACGAATATCCATTCTTCCCACGTTCGAACATTCTGACCACAGACCTTTGGACACAGTTGGGCTGCTTTAACAAAATCGCCTATAATAAAATCGAGATGAGAAGGATATCAACCAGAAAAGGAAAGATAGGCGGACCTTCCCCAATGAGGTGCTTGATGTAACGAGCACCAATTTGGACAGGATCTATCCTGGAATCTGGCGTTTCCGAGGTGCGCTCATCTTCGCCAAGTTTCTCCACCTCATCCAGGGCCTCCTCGTATCGCTTATGTTCGACAAGCCAGGCAATATGGTCCTTGCGATCCCTCGGTCGGACGAGAACAATGTCCTTTGGGCTTCCTACGACATAACACCGTTCTCCGTCTGCGCCGACCGGATTGACTTCAGCCAGGAGGTAGTCGTTGCAACCCCACGCCTGATAATTGGTTATACTGAGGGCATCGGCGGCGAGTTCTTCACCAGAACGTGACACGATGCGCAACTCGGGACGCTCTGCGGTCTTTCGTGCCTGACGAGCACGATCATCTGTCATCTCGTCGCCATATGTGTCCGGGGGTTCGTACGCAAGGATCAGGAATGAGGTCAACGTCACAGCAAAAGCGGTGGTGCCATTCTCAGGTGGCAAGTGCTGCGGGGACACCGGGTGAGGGGCGATGCCAGAGATCACGCAGTCCAGCTGAAATGCAGCAGTGACCTCGACAATCCAGGGTGGAAGTTTTGGGCCGCCTGAAGGACGCGAGCGTATTCGCGCAACTTTGATGTGGTCGGCCCATGCAATGAGTAACGTAGAATCATCCTGCCAGTACAGAGTACACTTGAAAAGGTCGGCTCGAGGACTATCAGATGGTCGGTCGATAAACGTGATGCGGGATTGGGACTGTGTATCGTATATCTTGACTCCCTGAAACATGTAATAAACGTTAGTGGAATGGTGGCAGGGTAAAAGAACCAAAGAACTCACGAGATCGTTTGCCCACGCAATGAAATGTTCTCTCCATCGTACATGCCATATAGGACCCTCTGCTGAGTGGAGGATTGTCTCCTTGTGGCCAAGCCAGCCCTTCTCTCGCAGAACGAGTGTACCTGCCATACCCCCGCATACAAACGCGCGTGACGTCCTCCTGGCGAAATTGGGTTCAAGGGCTACGGTGCGTATTGGTCGTTTCATGTCAAAGACATAGGATTCTGTCGTAGACAACGAGTGCACGACGACCTGCCCTGGTACCTGGCCAATCAGTAAGTTGAGTGTGATTACGATGAACTTCTCACCATCAATCGATGCAGTCGCAACGAAATCTGCAGTGCTATCCATCTCTATGTCGCTCACAGAAGCTTGATGTGGTTTGAAAGACTTGATACGCTCCCCAGCTAAATTGAACACGTGAACGATGCCACCATGGGTTCCAAGAGCCTAGGACCACGAAATTCAGTAAATAAACCAGCTGACATTTCAATACCAGACATACCAGACAGTTGTTGGAAACTGCAAGAGCAGAAGCTGAATCCTTCTTGAGTAGATCGTTGATAGAACCGTTCATTCTCTCGTATTTAAGCGAGGGTTCTTCCTCTTCATCCTCGTCGTCCTCGTCGTCCTCGTCTCCCCCCTCCCCCTCCCCGTCCTCCTCCTCCCCATCCTCCTCTTCCTCCTCTTCTTCCTTACCACTATCTTCACCATGGTTGTCCCCCACTACCCTCACATCCAATGTCTCCTCATTGGCATCGTCTTCCCCATCCTCTGATTCCTCTTCCTCGATGTCGAGATGCCCATCGCTTTCATCCTTTTCACTTTCCTTCCTCGCGTTCGTATGCCCGTTCGCCCGACCGACCTCGGCAACGTTGCCCGGTGTTGCACGTGGGTCGTCTAGCTTCTCTGTGATTGACTGCAGTGAATGGCCGGCCGGGAGCTCGTCGGCATTGCTGATCACTGCGAGCATTTCGGATATTGGATGTGAAGGGAATTGGCAAGACGGGGACTCATGTAGGATGGTCGGAAGCTCGGCAGCACAGTCGGGTCTCGAGGACAACCTTGCCGTAATTAGGTGTTTGGTATTGTTGACGCCGAATCCCCAGCTCGTTCATCCCGAGTACTGAGTAACTTACACGGTGCATGTACAATTTTACATCTACTGAGTCTATCTCGCCTTGACAACACCACACGCAATTTCCAGCAAAGGGCCCCGGCTTTATAGTACAATAAACAAGGAGAAGGAAAACACCTACTTCCCCCTCCATTCGAACTACAACACCACCACCGACCACAGCAAGCGGTTATATGCTAATCCACCCGTTTTTTCCGGCTCGAGTTTCGCGTTTACCCTCACCTTTCCCTTCCCGAAGGCTTCATCCCACATGGCACTCCAAGATTCGGGGGAGTGCTGAAACATTTCAAATGTCCTGCCTGACTGTTCTGCAACAAAGACTCCTTTCTGCCAGTTTCCGACGTGTTCACCGCATACCATGGAGCCAGTTTGAGGAGACAATAGGCCTGCTAATGCTTTGGCCAAGTGTAGTTGGTTTTCCTCTGAAAACAGGTGGAAGAAGTTAGATGCGTAGACCACCGCACAACGGCCAGCGAGTGGATTTAGCGAAGTCAACGTGGACAAGTCTGGGCTCTCTGTCGAAGGAGGCTCGCCGAAAGGAGGGACAATTTGCAACATGTTGGGATCAAATACATCCCCAGGTACAAAACTGAGTGGGTAGGTTGCTGGCGTCGTATTGAAGAGGGTGTGACCCATGTCATAGAACTCTAGAAAGACGTCGGATCAACATTGTCACGAAATCATGATGATGTCATTTACCTTTCTTCAAATCAGTGGTCACGGTGTTTTTGAGTGGGAAACCGTCTGCAACGGCTTTTCTCGCATCCACTCCAACTAGTGCATATGCGTCGCGTCAGCGTTTTGGGCAAGAAAAGCTTGCGGGTGGTGGATTACTCACAGCAACAACCAATGTCCAACAGGATCCCGTCTGGGCGCTCTTGCCCAAGCTTAATAACACTTTCGTACTCTGGAAGTGTCGCGATGCCTAGCCTGGATGGAAATCAGCATTTTAAATGTGGTAATGTAAAAGGGAGAAACATACTGGAGGAACGTGAGGTACTTGATAGATGCGTAGGGAAATATCTACGTCCAAGATAAGTTCACTTTCGGGGTGCACTCAAAATGAGATTATCTTACTGACCTTATATGCCCTCTCTTGTACTTCCAGAATGTGCGTCCTTAGGTCGTCATCGTCGTCAATCCCAGTCTGTGCCTTGAAGAAGGTGGTTTGATCTGGAGAGAGCCCGTACGCTGCGTCGAGCGGTTCTGTGTCAGGCTTTACCACTGCTGTGATCTTTAGATCCCCAGCTCCAGCTCGTCCTGTGAGGTTTTCGGTGTCCATTGCAGAGTGCGCAGCAGGTTCAAGAACAGCAGCTTTATGCCTCGGTCATTGCAACATGACATAATTACGGCTTTCCTTTATGTGCACTTACCGGGACGGTGCAGTGAGACAACCCCTGCCCTGGTCCAAAACTTCTGATTCCTCACTAGCACTGCTGACAAAGGTATCCTGTTCTTACCCTAACGAGGATACCTTCTGTGGAGTCCGAAGCTCGCGGGTCAGCGCGAGTGTGCGATGGCATCGTCGGCGGCTAGAATAGTATGCAACCAGTGTCGGTTTGTGATTACACGGTCTGAATACGGGTTGTTGCTTGATGCTTCCATTTCCGAGGCGCATCTAATCATTTCGCTATTTATAAGGATGGAGCGGCGCGAGCTATTCACAAATGGTTTTCGGATCCCCCAAAGCTGACTAATCATGGGAAAACATTACCATACATATCTGCAACTCCATACCCGAAACCTTCGGGTCACTTACAATAATGGATCAGTGTCCGACCTGGAGCCACCTTGATTACTGCAATTTCCAAGTAGCGTGAGATCTGTAGCATTTTGTTTGTCGTCCGAGTTATTTGGGGTACAGCTGTAATGCTCATGGATGGCTGCTGGGTGCTGCGGACTCTTATCTTATCAATCATCAGATGCGCTTCCAGACTGAAAGAAGCATACTAAATGTACCATTCCAGCAAGTCGTCGGGATTCAGATACGCGTGACTCGTTACCCAGAGGGTTGAAATATACCGAGCTACAGCGCCCATTCCATCATTTCTCAAAGGTTCACACGATAAAGTGCCTAGATGACGATCAATATGATAGCCCCACTACCCTTGTAGTGCATGCATCGCAGGATCACCTAGCTCGGATGTCTTTCAACTTGCAAGATTGCTCTGTGATCACAAATGGGTGACAGATTTGCCCAAGAGAGAGATCCGTCGGATGCTCCATTTTTGACTCACCTTTTCTGATTACTTTTCATTTTTATTCTTGTCCAGTTCAGCCCCTCATCACTGGCTCAGTCACCGAGGGACTGGATGTAATCCACTGCGAATACGGGGAAAACTGGAAATGCTCAGTAGTAACTTTGGACCAGGGTTCCGTGATCCTCCAACGGTCCCGATTAACTGAACTTGATTCGTAGGACCGCCGCTTACCATCGGAATCGATGACCACACGGACTAAACAAGTTTCATTACAAACAAGTCTATACGATGCACGACGTACCAGTCCGCTCTGGTTAATCAAGGCGTGACAACACCTCCAGAGCATCAAGCATCTCCCTAAAAAGTACGTACCTGGCTGGTCTCCAGGTCCGGGTAACAGGGATTTAAGCTGAGGTGTGTCACTACCAAAGTGAGCATAAAACCAAATTTCACGCGGAGGAAGGGGAATGCTTGTGGCTTTTCACAGGGGGTGAAATGATCTTCAACGACGTCCAAGTTTGGGAGGAACAAAATAAGCGTACATAACGCGTCTCAACTCGAAATAAATTGGGCGGTCGGATCTTTTCATTTCTTCCTGTTCTTTGTTGCAACTTGACCTCCGGTAGCCATGGTAGCTCGAGTTCAACGTCCCGCTCCAGCATTCAACGCGACAGCCGTCGTCGATGGCATGTTCAAAGATACATCTCTCGCAGATTACCTGGGGCAATGGTAGGCCTTGTTAACTCAAGTAGCAGCTCTAGCTTTATTTTTTTTTGTAGGGTCGTTCTTTTCTTTTACCCAATGTAAGCCTCCAAACAGTCTTGGAATGTCTGTTGTAATAGGCTGAGGAGCATTGCCATAGGGACTTTACATTCGTTTGCCCCACCGAGATTCTTGCATTCAATGATGCCCTCCCTCGGTTCAAGCAGCTGGATGCTATCGTCCTTGGTTAGTTGTCCTCCAACGCAGGAACGATAGTTACTCACGCCCGACAGGTGTCTCGACTGATTCGCAGTACTCCCACTTTGCTTGGGCTCAACAACCGAGAAAGCAGGGTGGTCTCGGACCCGACTTGAAACTTCCTCTGATTGCGGACAGGAACATGCAAATCTCGCGTGATTATGATGTTCTCATCGAGGAAGAGGGTATTTCCCTTCGAGGTCTTTTCATCATCGATCCAAAGGGCATCATAAGGTATGTGATGATGTCCCTTGGATCCGTCGTGCATTCAAAAGTAGCTCATTGCATGGGTCTAGGCAAATCACGGTCAATGACTTACCAGTCGGTCGTTCTGTGGATGAAACCATTCGTCTATTGCAGGCGTTCCAATTTACAGTTCGTTTGAGAATTTTGTGTGTGAAATCGCTCGTAATCTAGCGTTACAGGACAAGCATGGAGAGGTCTGCCCTGTCGGCTGGACTGAAGGTGACAAGACAATCAAGGCCGATCCTAAGGGATCTCTCGACTACTTCGCTACGGCGAATGAAGACTTCGAGATGCAGAATGGCACTTCCAAGAAGCGAGCACGCAAGGACTAGCTGACTATACCTTGAAACCATTGATAGAACCACAGATCATAGACCGCGATCTGCTGAAAGCACATAATATTTCGACGTAGATGTACACACCTAGTCATTAGTGAAGTATCTTGGCATTGGGCATGCTCAGGCGTGCCGCAAAACTTCTGCAACTATCATAAATATACATTGTTTGATGGTTTGTCTGGGTAGTTCGATTTATTAACACAAGCACAACACATGACAGGCAAAATAGCAAACTAAACAAAATACGACCCCAGATATCGTCCATTTACCCGGAAAAAAACACTATGCTACAAGCGGAGCAAAGCAAAGCAACACAGGTCATCGGAGCCATCGTGTATCGACCCCAGAACGCGCCTGATTTTTATCGGCTTGCTTTGCTCACCTTACCAGGCATCCTCACCTCCCGATCTAATATCTTCTCGCACTTCCCCAACTCTCGTCACTACCTCCTTCACTCCCGCCTTCTTGCCCGAAGTCAGAAACAAGCACCTCACTTCCCTCGCTTCCGTCCCCGTGCTCAGAATCATTCCCTCTAGCATCGTGCGTCAGATGCTCAAAGTCGAGGAATGGATTATTCGCCCCATCTTGCATGGGCGCCGTATGTCCACCCGGTGTAACGGGCGATATACTCCAACCGCTATCATCGCTGGCGACCGACAAGAACTCGTCTCCCTCGGACTCGGACGCAGCACGGCTAATGGGCATCGGAGAAAGGAAAGAGGCGTAGGAGACAGCCGGAGACGCTGCTGAATATGCTGGGGAGCGCGAAAGAGATGTCAGACGTGGACTCGACGACTCTGAGGGTAGCTGGAGCAAGGGCAGAGAAGAATATGTCTGAGGGGGAGGGTGCGAGGGGGAATGTGGTGCTGTGGCGATGGCGTCATGTTGCACCACAACCTCAGAACCGCCACTGCGGGGGGATGAAGGTGCTGAGATGACACCGACGGAAGAAGCAGGTGAAGAAATGATCACAGGGGGTGTAGGCGGAGCCGGGTACCGTTCCGAGAGGGATGAAATGACCGATCCAAAGGTAGATGTGGAAGCATGTGGATGGTTTTCTTCGTCACTGCCGTCGTCGGAGCCACTCGTCACCATTTCGTTCACGAGTCCACTGCCTTGCCTGACCATTCCAGAACTTCCAAGGGTCCGAATTGAACTTGTGGAATTGGCCCTGGAAGAGAGCGTCCCCTTTGACCCAGTGGCAGACACCAAGCCAAACGAAGATCCCATCACCCTCGTAATTGGTGAAAACGGCCTCTCGCCGTATATCTCTGCACTTGAACGAGGTGTGTCCGGAATGAGGGGACCAAATGGAGAATCATCAGCCAAGACCTGATTGGTTGGAGTGAATGGCAGGGGATGTGGGGCACCCTCAGTCGCAGGTGAATGGTGGACAGAGTTAGGAATTGCAAGCGGGGATGGGGAAGTGATGTCGAGATAACCCACACTATCGGTGGGTGGGTAAGGTGTCGGATCAGCGGAGCCGGGGGATACCATCCTCGGAGACATCACTGGTGTTTCATGAATAAGGGAGGGCGGTAAGTGTGGAACTATGAATAATGTACTAGCATCTCCTTGTGTTGTCGTTGACTGAGATTCAGACCGAAGGCGACGAGTCGGCGTTACAGGCAGCGACGCAGTACTAAGTGTGATTGGGGAAGAAACATTTGAGATCACGTGTGTCGGTGCGAGTGGGGTATGCGTAAGACATGCGAATGACTGTGATGATCGGATTGAGTATGTCAGGAAGCAAAAACTGCTGGATCGAGCACTCACTTCGTCAAGGCTTGTGCTCGTGGTGTCGAAACCATCAAAGTCATCCCTGAGTCGATCTGTCTTTCGCTTTCTCAGACCGTCCTTTGTCCGTTCCTGACTTCTGAGTACCTCATTCCGCCATTCATCTACCTCTCTCGAAGTGAGCGCTTCCAGCTCGAGTTCATCAATAGAAAAATCTCTCGGCCCTAGTGCTCTATCAGTTATACCCTGACCTCTCTGATCATTGTTTGGATGTGATGAACCGGAAGAAGAGGATGAATGGCGACGACGAGACGTCCTGACCGGAACAGCGCTTGCATATCTGTTGCGTGCCGCGCGTCTCCGCTCGAGAAAGTCTTCAGCCCATGCTTCAAGCTTGGGGGCTATGTGCGGCTCGTAAATGAACTGGAGGATAAACACAGCGAGACAGGGAGGAATGAATGAACGAGGAGCGTGTGAGTACACGTGTTTGTTTCCCAAGGCTACAGAGAGCGTATAACGAGCGCGAACACACCTCTTTGAACGCAAACACTGCTGCTACGCCTACGACAGCCGCAACAACATAGACAGCTGCTGGTGGGGGCATGATTCCTTGTCCGAACTAGGGTAGATCCAGTGAACAGGTTTCGTGCGCAGCACTTTGGCTTGAGCGATTAATGGATGCAAGATACGTCTGATAATATTTACTACGAGTGAGACGGGAAGAGAGTGATCCAGTTGACTGCTCACACAGACGACAATGGATGATCTGTGGGTGGATTGCGGTGGTCAGTTCAAGAGAAATGGCCGCCAGGAGGCACAGCCTTCCGTAATTGGCCAACACCCCTTTTTAAGCATTTCGAGGGCGGTCCGGAAACACCCGCTTAGGCTGAAGAAGGAAGTTGTTCCTTCTTCTACCGTGATATACCTTCACCATCCGTGCTTGTAGATTTATTATTTCCTGGGTTCCCCTGCCGTCGTCTGCGGGGCGATAACGTAAATCCAGTAAGCCTCGAGGAACTTCTGGTAGGTGAAACAGCAGTTATGGGGTACATAGTTGTCATCAAATATTACCCCGCCTTCGTGCAAAACGAGTACTGTTTTATGAAGGTTCGTTTTGATGTTCTCGTGAGAAGTCCATGGTTTATGTGATACATGCTTGTGCAGGCGGCTTATATTTGGTTGCAGATGGCGCGGGTGCCGTTGAGTTGGCCACGCTACTTAGTAGTGCTCCTCAAGGGCTGTGGGGGCCTGGGACTGCTGGTCCACTCCGTGTAGACCGACTCGCTCATTTTTGTTGCGTTCCCCAAGATTGGCGTGGTTCGCTCATCAATGTAATCATGCATGTCGAGTACGTGACATCATGCAGTCAACTTCCAAATGTTGCTGAAGGTACTGTGTATACTTTGGAGGAGTGACCCGCTTCGGATCTCTCTCCTCACCACATGCACGTTGACAATCAAGAATATCAGCAGCGCTGCAGTGAAACGTGGGGATATTTTTGTGCGTGTCACACACGTTCATTTGAACTTACCAATGACTTTTTCCTGCGTGAGGAGACAAGTAACAGCATCCACCACCATCTCTTCCATTCACCGTCACCCTCTTGATCAAGCGTGATGTTGCAAATCTTGAGAATTAATGTCGCCATCTGGCTTTGTCTGTTATCGCTGCCGGCATGGCTAGTCGCAGCTCAGACCATTGCCTCACGGGCCTACACTCCAGTGGCAGGAGCCTGTCCACAGGGCTTTACACTCGTCCGCATGGCAGGATCCTCGCCTGGAAATCAAACCCTCTCCACCTCCGAAGCCTCGTATGTCCAAGCTCGGCGATCACAGGTCATCCCGCAAGCCTGGAAAACCTACCTTGCCAACGTGGAGGCTACCAACGTTACTCTACCTTCGTACGTGTCTAGCATCCTGAGCGGATGCAGCTCGCAAACCCCTAACCTCGGCATTGCAACGAGTGGAGGAGGTTATCGGGCTGCGATTTTTGGAGCTGGGGTGCTGAATGCGTTGGACGGGAGGAACGCATCCTCAAACAGTGCTGGTATAGGAGGATTGCTTCAAACGGCAACTTACTTGGCAGGGTTGTCAGGAGGATCCTGGTTTTTGACGTCTCTCGCACAAGCCAACTTCCCGACAATTCAGGAACTCGTCTTTGGATACCCTAAACGCATCGTCGCTAACAACTCGTGGGGAGGATGGAATGCTAACTATAGCCTCATCGCGCCTAGTTCCGATCCCATCATTGATGCTGAGTACCTCACCCATATGGTCGAGGAACTACAGGGAAAATACGATGCTGGTTATGCTGTGACGTTCGCTGACCTTTGGGCGCGCGCACTGGCGAGACATTTCGTCAATGGGACATTCCCATCGAATCTATACGATGAATCCTACACTCATGGTGCGGGAATTCTGTGGTCATCAATCGCCGGAACGTGAGTACCGAGGGACAGGTGAAATGACAATGTACTAATGCACGAATTTCAGTGAATCATTCACATCGTACACGATGCCGTTTCCCATTGTCGTGTCAGACCTCTCTGCACCAGGTCAAAATACGTCGAACGATATAGCTGGGGATGTCATACCGATCTCTAATCCTATATTTGAGTTCAACGTTTGTTAGTATAAGTGGTCCGTTGATGGGTCTTGAGACTAACATGGCGCATAGTTGAGATGGGCTCCTTTGATCCCATGTTATCTGCGTTCGCGCCAACAAAGTACCTAGGCACGAGGAATAACAGCGTCTGCATCACGAACTATGATCAGTCGTCGCTAGTGGCCGGGTCCTCATCCGAGCTGTTCAATGAATTGAACATTACCGTAGGTTCACCATTTAGTGTTACCGTCCACTAATTCAAGAACTTCAGAATGACTTGAGCTCTGAATTGGGCCCTGAGCTTTCTTTGCTAAACTCATTATTGCCAGAGTCAGGAATCGAGCTTGATGTTGCATCGTGGCCGAATCCATTCTACGGCGTCGCACCAGAGACTTTCATATCGTCCAACCAGACGGATCTAAGCCTTGTGGATGGCGGTGAGGATGGCGAAGTCATTCCGATACAACCTTTACTCGTAAAAGCTCGTGACATTGATACGATCCTGGCGATTGATGCTGTGAGTGCAGTGCTAGCCTTGCTGTTGCTGGCAACTTGACGCGCCACAGTCCGCAGATGTTAACAACTTCGCCGACGGGAGCTCGTTGATTGTAAGTCGCATTTCATACATGGGCTATTAGTACTGACCAATCACCAGGCCACCCAAAATCGGACTATGTTGCTCTCGTCAGCGTACTCGTTCCCTCCTGTGCCAACGACTCTTGAGGAATTCACTGCACAGAACCTCAGTACGAGGCCGACGTTCTTTGGATGCAATACGACGAGTGCCAACGAGAGCACGCCTATCGTAATATATCTCGCAAACGGCGGCCCTCCTCACAATGGTGAAGCGCCTCTCACCAACACATCTACTCTCCAAGTCGCCTATCATGCCTCGCAAATCCAGGCGATGCTCGACCAGACATTTATCATTGCTACCCAGGGCTACCCTGCGAATTCCAGTATGGTGACCGATCCCGAATGGCCCGCTTGCCTGGCATGTGCGATCGTCGACCGTGCGCGCGAGAGAGTAGGCGAGGCAAGGAGTGGGGTATGCGAGAGTTGTTTTGCGCGATACTGTTGGTCTGGGAGTACACTTAGCACGAGTGCCACTCAGAGCGCCAATGCCAGGCGGTCAGCGGTGCACGCGGAAGTTGGCTTCTGACGTTGGCCGTGACGGTCGGTATTTAGGCATCGATCTGATCTAATGCTAGCGTTGGTGGAAAGGCTAACACGTCATTTCCCAAGGAGACAGAAGATGTACTATCTGTGTTGCTCTTTGAGCGACCGGGTGGCGTTCTGACGAGATTTCACGTATGGACAATTTGGACAGATGTAAACCACTTGACCAATTATAATGATCGAGTAGCTTGTTTACTTATAAAAGGAAGCCGGCTAGCGTCGTAGCAATGATGCACGAGGTGAAAGGCGGTAGGTGAAGGGTGCGGATGAGCTGCCGGGGGCGATTGAGTTGCATTGAAATGATCTCACCTTTCCATAGTGCTGACGTTTATCCCAAAAAGACCCAGCGATGAGGCAAATCTAGTGCCAGTCTACTTCCATGTAGAGAGTGCGATCGGTATCAGTACTTGACAGTGGACCAAAGATTGCCAAAGGTATTGTCCTCGCTGAGCAGGTTGACCAATGCTAGGTGAGGGGCAGGTAACCCCATGCCATGTTTGTGTAGCACACTGCATACCGCTTGACGGTGGATCAAGGAGATGAACGGAGCTCGCGGACATGGAGAATGTTGAGAGGCCAGGTAGGGCGGAGCAATGCCCTAGATGGAGGGATCGCTGACTCGCTGAATCGTGATTTTCAAGCTCAGGGACAGCTCGCAGTATCGCCGCGCCGAGGATTCCCGATCAAGTTGACCGCTGGAATCTTTCTGCTCGCTGCGCCTTGAGCACGAGCTTGGCGGAGATGCGTGGGCACGCTCAGTACTTGTGGTACGCCTGCCCATCTGCGACGCCGACAAAAATGGTCACGTGATGTACAGAAAGCTCCTCCGCGACGCTGTCGATCGTGCAAAGCCAACTGGAGTTGTTTTCGAACACGGATCTGCTTTTTGCTACATCCATTATCGCCTCACCCTGCGGCGTCCGCCACACCCTCAATTTTCATTTCCTCGTTGCCATGTATCTCCGTCGCTGGACGTTTCTTTTTCTTAATTGGACGTTTCGTCCCTTGGCCATCTTCGTGGAGCTTTATTGCTTGTGATCTCGAGCACGACTTGCGGGTCGTGATCTGGAGTTGCAGTCCCCTTGGGCCGGTTCTGTTTCCAAAGAAACCTCGCCCCTCGTAGTTCTGAAAATCGATCAAGGAACTCGGTGCCTTGCTTGAGAGCGGCGCTTCATTAACGCCGCCTTTTTGGGGGGTTGTTGGACAGGTCAGCATTCCTGTGGTGATTTGACGTATTCTATTCTGATTTACGGTGAACGAATTCTGTGTTCGAATATAGACAATCTAGGAATCCAAGTGTGCTGGAGACGTAGGTGGAACTCCCCCGCAGTGCCATGTGGACAGCTTGTGTACCTTTTTCTGTGCACCACGCCTGTGGACGGCTCGTACGTTAAAGCCAGTCTCATTGACTTCGACGATAGGTCGATGCGTCCTGGCATTTCATAAAGGATAGCCTGGAGCGGCGTCAATGAAATCGCATCTGCACCGTTCGCAGCGCCTACGGTGCAGACTGAGCGATAAAGTCACCGGGTGTCACGGCTCGGTGGTCTATGTCCTTTGGGATATAGCAGAATCCCAATCGGGAAAAACGATCAACTTTTGCGTGGTCTGCAGAGTACCGATGACGTCCGGTCGAATGTTCGGCGGCTTGTGTGACTGTTATGATATGTTTTCGTCACACCTCCGAGGAGATGCGTATAAAGGTCGGTCGACTCCCCCCCCTTCTCTCCATCAGCGGCTGCCCTCCTTCTTTCCCCGGACGTCCCCCCCCTCCTGCACCGACGCAGGCGACCTTGAACTCCTCTCTCCATTCTTGAATTGTACTCATCTCTATGGAATCAGCAAGAGCACTCCCCGCCCTCTCCCTTTCTTGGATTTCCCACAATGTCGTCCTCGTCCTCGTCTCCCTCCTCGTCCTCTACGCCGTCGCGCGTGCGATATATCATCTCTGCTTCTCCCCCCTGAGTGCGATACCCGGTCCCTGGTACGCGGCGGTCTCCAATTTCTGGATGACTACGCACGTTCTCCGTCTCCAACAATGCAAGGTGAACCACCGACTTTTCGAGGAATACGGCCCCGTTGTGCGCGTCGGTCCCAACAAGGTAATATTCAAGGACGTCACAACAATGCGAAGCGTCTATTCCATCCACAAATTCGACAAGAGCAAGTTCTACAAGAGTTTCCTTACGTTCGTCGCTCATCCCATACTTCCGCTCAGGCTGACCCATCTCTTAATAGGAACGAGAATGATCATGCGTAATCACAACTCTCCTTAATCATTGTGTACATGCGCTGATTTGACCGCAGGATGACCACCCTCGATCATGTCGGACACGCGGTACGACGGAAGGGGTATGCACAGCACTACATTCCGGCAAACTTGGTTCTGTTCCAGGCGGAAGCACACGAGAATGTTTTGGAGCTCGTCACCGTAGGTGGCACTTAGCTTGCTTTCCCCACATCTTAAAACGATCCAGGCACTCGAGCATGTCGGGGGCAAACACCCCCTGGACTGTCTAGCATTGTTCCGCCACCTAATGGTGGATGTCACCATTTCGTCCTCCCATGGCTATCGCCAAGGCGCGCTCAGTAAATGGATCCTCGGAGCGATGGATCCGATCGCGACTGCCATATCTGACTTCCCAAAAAGAGGAATCGTCGTAAGTTCAGTTTAAGAGATGCATGCTACGAGCTAATTGAGTACTCTTAGCGAAGCACCATGCCGTCTTGTTTGTGGGATCTAGTTTGCCGTATCCCAAACCGGCGATGGCGCCAGATTTGCGACTCAGACAAGATTATCGGCGAAGTTCGTGTTCACCTCTTGTCGAATTGTCGCCTCCAGCACTGATTCACGGGACTGTTTAGTTTGTCGGCGCCCGCGTGTATGAGATGCGCGCCAAAGAAGGCATGGGGGGGACGGGAACGTCGGATTCAGAAAGAATTACTTTGTTGCAGCGCCTCCTCGAATACAAGTACCCGCCCCATCAGCAGATGCCAGACCACGACATCATTTCGGAAATGATGGGACACATGTTCGTCCCTCTCTTAAAGCTACATTCTTATTGGAGGGTCTAAATGTCACTCGAAGGATTGCAGGTTCCGACACAACTGCAAATTCTATGTCCTACTTTTTCTGGGAACTGACCCGCAGGCAGGACATTATGAGCAAGTTGCAAGCGGAGCTCGACCAAGCCATGCCCGACTGCCGTGTTGTGCCAGATTTGGCTCTCCTTCAGAACCTTCCGTACTTGAACGCGTTTATCAAAGAAGGTAAGGTATCTCCTTTACTATGCTGAACATCCAGGAAACTCGGTCTGCGTAGGTCTCCGACTGTACAGTGCAGCACCCAGCGAGCTGGAGAGGGTCGTCCCGTCATCGATTTCTAAGAACGGCGCCCAATTGGACGAACCATTCGATTTAATGGGTTACGCTCTGCCTCCAGGAACGGTAATCGCTACGCAAGGCTGGTCGATGCACCGTGATCCCACCATCTTTCCCTCCCCGGATAGTTTCATTCCCGAACGATGGCTCCAGGGGCCAGACGCCACTGCAAAGATGGCGCAATACTTGATGCCATTCGGGACAGGAAGTCGCCAGTGTGGAGGGATGAACCTAGCGTATATGATGCTCAGAATTACAGTGGCCACATTGGTAAGGAATTTTAACGTCACTGCGCCCCCTGAAACCAACGAGAGGAGTATGGAGATCAAGGACGCCTTTGTGAGTTTTCTGCTTGGTTCAAAGATTTACTGTACTCACGAGACTCTTCACCTAGGTCATCTTCCCAGCCGCCATGGAGTGTAAACTCGCCTTTCACCCTCGTAACTAATTAGCGTCCGCGCGAGACCCATCCTATACCTACGTCCTCCATGAACATATTATATCTTCCCTTCTCTCTCTTCTCACCGGAAAATTAAACGCTTTATAATCGCTTAATGGTTCATGGTGTACCATATCCTCGAACCCGCTTCACTGTTTCTATTATCGATACGTTGAAGGCTGTTTTTGCGGCGACGCTATCCAGATACCCAGTTGGCAGGACCAAGATTGTAATCGTATTCCAACTAGATATTATATTATTTCCTCGGGGTTCCCTGTAGACTGATGCCATCCAAGTCACAGCATTGTCGGAAACGACCACTATTGTTCCAGTTGTTTCCTCTTGTACCCCTGGACTCTTGGACCGGTTGTGGCATTCAATATGATCCGGGAATTGCGCGAGATGGCATGCGTCTTGCTAGTAGCGAATAGCCAGCGACGGTCCCCAATAATTCCTCGCCTTCCTAACCGACCTTTTTCGTTTCGCTACTCGGGGCTCAAAGCCGCTAACTAACCTCTTCAGAAATAATGGTGACCACCGTTTCATTAGGGAACCCCGTGTATCCGAGACGACCCATATCTCCCTCAAGTACGACGAGAGGAAAGGTCGTGGATTACAACGAGGGGCTGCATCAACCTACCGCCGCAGAACGTCCAGGGCAGAAAGCATGTCCAGCCCTCCGGGCCATGTTCTCCACGAGCACGAGTACAGAGAATGAAACGAAACGAGCTATGCAAAGTCGACATCTGATGATGATTGGTGAGTTTCTGCGAGTCTATCACAGTCCTGGCCATCCTTATAGCGGAGGCATTTAGCCATTGGTGGAACAATTGGGACAGGCATCTTTTTGAGTGCTGGATCGGTAAGCGGAACAGTCCTGGCCTTGCATTTATGGTTCATGTCTCGTCTATCCGAAAGGCTATTGCACTCGCCGGCCCAGGAAGTTCCTTACTTTCCTACGTAGTCGTCGGTTTATTCGTCTATGCCGTTGTCATTACACTGTAAGCCACGCCCTTTCTATTCCGAGAGACCGATCACGCCTTCATCTTTTGTTTCTAGAGGCGAAATGGCTGCTATGTTTCCGGTCTCTGGTGCATTTTCGGTGTTCGGTAGTCGATTTGTGTCCCCTGCTCTCGGATTTACCCTAGGTAACGTTACGCTATCGGAGTCGGAAGCTTGGCCTTGACTCCTTTAGTACAATAGGTTGGAATTATTGGTTGCAGTGGTTCGTGATGTTCCGGTCCACTTTGTTACGTGTAACTCATGTTCCATCGCAGGAGCCTGTCGATACGTGAGTACATGCATATAGGCTATTTGCTACTAGAAGACCTATCCTCACTTGCCTTTTTGATTTCCATCAGCGAGCGAGCTGACAGCGGCCGCTGTGATATTCCAGGTAGTGATTTGTCCCTGTGAGGAGCGGGATATTGGTTTACTAATGGAGGGTGGCATTTAGTTTTGGGCGCCCCAAGTACAGCCTTGGCAATGGGCTCTCGTGATTATCGCTCCGATATTCTTGATGCAGCTGCTACATGTTCGGGTATACGGTACGATCTTCCCCGAGGCATATTTACTTGGCAGGCTTGACTGTTTGGACAGGCGAATCGGAATACTGGTTTGCGTCCATCAAGGTCGTGATGATAGTCCTTTTCATCTGTGTCGGCCTCATCTACGACTGGGGTGGCGTCAAAGGTCACCCAGGACCTGTAAGTGACTGGATCAGGAGGTCACCATATCTGAACGCATTTCAGGGGCTTTCGAACTTCCAAAACGGACAAGCGTTCATCGGTGGATTTGCAAACTTTGCACAAACGTTTGTGTATGCGTTTTACTCTTTTGGAGGAGTAGAACTTGTCGCCGTTGCCGCCGGCGAGTCGGCTCACCCATGGAAAGCAGTTCCGAGTGCCGTGAAAGCGACGTTTTTCCGAATTGTGTTGTTCTATATCCTGACCATCTTGACCATCGGATTATGCATCAACTGGCAGGATCCGGCGTTACTAAGGGCAGCTTACAGTAAGGCTTTCATCCTTCAAGGCGTATTATTCGCGGTTGTTGACATGCGTGATCCGTAGACTCGGATGTGACAGCATCGCCCCTGACTGTTGTATTCCAACGCGCCGGCTTTGGTGCCGCCGTGCATGTCGTCAATGCAGTCCTGCTCACTGCTGTGTTGTCTGCGACGAATTCCGCCTTCTATGGAAGTTCTCGAATGTTGTTTGCTTTGGCTAAGACTGGCCAAGCACCCCGCATCTTTGGGTGGGCGAACAAGAATGGCGTTCCCGTTCCTGCATTGTTGTGAGCATCCCCAAACACTGCGCATGACCGCGTCATACGATGACGACTCCACAGCATGTCCCTAGCAATGTCGTTCCTCGCCTTCTTGACCACTCTATGGGGTCAAGGTGTCGTCTTTACGTGGTTGCTCGACTTGACAGGGATATCAGCATTGCTGGTGTGGGGTTCCATTGGATTCATTTCACTCCGCTTTCGAGCGGCATGGAAAGCACAGGGACGACCCCTCTCTGATTTGCCCTACACTCAGCCTTTGTTCCCGTTACTACCCATCGGCGTCGTCGTGCTTGCAACGCTCATGTTCGTTGCAGAGGGGTACTCGGCAGTCAAGGTGCAACCGTTCAGCGTAAAAGTGAGTGTTCGTATCGCGTGTCAGGACATGTCTCTCACGCGGCGATGCTCATGTCAGAACGTCGTCGCCACGTATATCGGTGTCGCGTTGTACATTGTTCTCTACGTGAGTTACGTCGCGTACGAACGGTACGGTCTCGGGAGACGGCAACATCTCATACCACTCCTGGAAGTGGATTTAGAAACGGATGCAGCGTGGAAAGCGGGGGATGCGGCGCGTTTCCGGGAGGAGGATGAGTTGCGCAGGGCTGGCACGTCTTGGTGGGAGAGTGTACGTCGGAGGATAATGCCCTGGTGATTTGAGACTCGAAGGCACGAAGGAGGGTCGTCGTTTGGAATACCAACTCAGGGACTGTGCTACCAGGAGTCAGAGTAACACAAAATGGCGAAGAGAGGGGTTGGTCTAACATGGTCCTTCGGCCGGTTGTACGCTGAAAAGGATGCGCACGATATGCGTCTCTCTGTCGTTGTCAGTCTTCGTGAGGACGCTTGCCACCGGCGGAGGAGGGCCGTAAGCTGTTTCACTCACCTCATTTTCGGAACACGACCGCGTCATAGATATTGTATCGTTACCGTAAGCATGTTTCCAGGCAACCTAGCTCACCAGACAAGGAAGCGGGTCGAGGAAGGCACAAGACGTGTCCCTGGATAATAGGGGTGGCTAATCTCAATCGTGTAGCATCTTAGCGAACGCAAGGCTGCCCAGAAGGCGGTAGGTAGTCGGGAGATGCTTCATTGAGTGCGCGTCCATCATGGGAGTGACAAGCGCAAGACAACCCACTTGACGTGGAGACATATCCCGCAACGGAACCTGACAGGCCATCAGTGATGGTAGGGAGGGCTAACAACTCAGGGATGGAAGTCGTTGCTGGACCTAGTCGTGACCGTCAAGGCAAGTTGGTGTGGAGACGCGGCATCACATCTAGATCGAGTCACTGGCAAATCCCCCCCCCAAAAAAAAAAGACTGTAACGAGGAACAAACTACGAACCGTTCTAGATTGCGCTGCCATCCGTCAAACAGCGTGACCCCTTTTTCTGCGAGGCGGAGCCGCTTTGTTGAATTTGCTGCGGATCTTACGCGCTTCGATTCGCGGAGTCGGGCGACAGCGAAAGGGCCCAAGGCTCCCAACACCGCGACCGTTCCCGTGGCAGGGTGACATTTAGGGTGCACCGTTTTGAAGGTCTCCGGCAACCCGAGGCCGCAAGTTGGGTGTCAACATTTCGATGGGCCGCGACATGCACGGTCGATGGCAACCCCAGGAGGCCAGTACTCCTTCGTCTGATCAGCGTGCAGGTTCTCTCGAACACTTTGGAAGCACCGACCCACACATACATATTACTTGATCATCGCCGAGGTACATTACAGCGGTTGGCGCCGCCGCCATCGATGAGTTGCGTCGCTCTGTATACGTGGCTTCCATTTTCCATGGCATGGCAAAAGTCGCCCCTTGCCCGACAGATCGGCACGTTACTTGTCCAGCAAGGTCCCTCGAAGGCGTTAAACTGGATCATTCACCGTTCAATGGCATGGCATGGCATGGCTATGATGGCGACACATGTTCGGTGCCCTCCGACGGGCCCGTTCCCTAGGACTCCCATCAATGCAGACCGGACGAGCCAACTGGAGTAGCGGATATCACCGAATTGTCGTCACCCCAACTATCACTGACACCGAGCCCGTCGTTCCACGTTATCTAGTACTCCGTGGGTTTGATATGAGGTGTGAATAGCGTTTCAAGGACGTTTTTGTGAGAGCGCCTTCGACGAGCGATTTCTCGGTACCTTTTCCTTTCTTACGGCTTCGATGATCCATTTACGTCGGTCTTGCCATCGTTCCCATGCCAATTGGTGGATCGCTGGACTGAGAGAAAGGGGTGAACAAAAGCCATCTCCGAGCGGGGTAGCTGTATCGCCGCACCTCCTATCTGTCCACCCTCGAGGTGCTTTTCCTCCCACGGCTTGGTAACCAAAATTACGCATGCGAAAAACCATGAGAGATTCGACACCGGTTTTTCCCTTCGATGCTGTAACGTGCGGTAACCCATTGAAGTCGTCCTTTCCCAAGTACTCTAGTAGTGTCATTCATGGTAGCACAATACCCTAATGTAGTAAGGATGCGAGCGATCTACCTACAGTTGCGAATACATACGATCACTACGACGGCGCGGCACATCTTGAATAATTCAACACTCAAACAACAACAAAAAAGGCAAGAAAAAAAATACCAGAACATCGCAGCACAATTCGTTTATTCGTTCGTCCGCAGAGTAGCATACGAATACCCAGGTGATCCATGCACACGCACAGGTCTGACTGGCCCACCGCCACCATTCGCAGCCGTGTTCGCGCCCGTGACAGAGTCCATAAGAGAATCGCTGCTGGCTAGATACGCAGGATCGTTGTACAGGCTCGGATTGTATCGGGAATGGGACGGTCCAGAGTGCTGAGATGCCAAGGACGCGTTCGACTGCCGCCTGGGAACGTGAGAATTGCGGTTGCTAGCACCACCACCATCGTCGGTGGAACTGCCTGTCGACAGTATTGGATTGGCCCTCGAAGTAGGCGTCATGCCAGCAGTTGCGCTTAAGCTATCACGCCTGCGACGACCGTCCGACGTGACCGAGGGGTTACTGCCTACGCTCTGAGGATGGGAATTTCCCTTGTATGAAGCGGATCGAGATACGGGGGGCGCGGGATACGTGACTCCTGCAGGCACTGGTGACATCGCGTAAAAAGATATAGGGCTCCTTGATCGACCGGCCTCTCTTTCAGAAGAAGGCCTATTTGGAGGAACATGGCGCTGAGGCGGGACACCACCGCCCATATTGTTAGGTATCACTGGGCCCTGGGGAGGGCCATCGACGGTTGGCAGTGGGAGGAAACCCGAAGAAAGCTGTCCATCTGGCAAAACTCCATAGATTTGCCCCGCCAAGTTTGCTTGAGGAGTCGCCGGCGAATTTGGGACC
>QGOH01008693.1:0-14686 GCA_003313155.1 Boletus sp. MG95
AGAAACAGACAAGGCCGGCTATCTCATCCGCCAATGCATCGCCAGCAACCTCTACGACCGCATCAGGTATGTCCCTCTCCTTCCCCGCCACCCACCCCACCCACCTTTCTCCAAGCACCCGTCCCTTTCTCTCCGTCATCGAAAAGAAATGGATCGTCTACCAGCTCCTCACCGCCCTTTCCCTCGCCCACCTCCAAAAGACCCCCCATGGCGACATCAAATCCACCAATGTCCTCGTCACTTCCTCAAATTGGATATACCTCACCGACTTTGCTCCCTACAAACCAACCCGTCTCCCTCTCGACGATCCCTCCGACTTTTCCTTTTTCTACGATACCAGCGGCAGGCGCACTTGCTATGTCGCTCCAGAGCGCTTCTACAAGGCCGATAAGGAGCCCAGGTCCTTTGACCAACCCGACCCCAAGTATCCCGTCACAGAGCCAATGGACGTATTTAGTACTGGCTGCGTCATTGCAGAAATGTTCCTCGAGGGCGCACCCCTCTTCACCCTCAGTCAGTTGTTCAAGTATCGCCAAGGCGAATACACCGTCGACGCTCAACTTGCCGCGATCGAAGATCATGGCATCCGCGTAAGTCTTTACCAACTTCGCGAAGCTAGACTGACGTCGCGTCAAAAGACCATGATACAACAAATGATATCCCTTGACCCTACATCCCGTCCCACCTTTGGTGCCGCCTTGGCGAGTGCCAGAGGTCACGTTTTGCCAGAATGTTTCTATTCCTTCCTCCACGAATACGTTGCGTCCATCAGTGAACGTGCTGCTCCGTTTCCCTTTCCCTCTACTACCGCTCCACCACCAAGCCCACTCACCACCAACTCGCTCAAGAGCAAGGAGTCCCCCACCAACGTTGGGGGTACAGGTGAGGCATTTCCTAGCGAGAGCGATCACCGCATAGACAAACTCTGGGAGGATTACGCATCCGTCGAGCCGTACCTCATCCTACCACACCAGCTCGATCGCACCCTCTCGGACGTGAGAGTAGACTATGACACTACCGTCCCTTCCTCTCTCAAGTTACACCAAGTCCGTTCTCCTTTCGTTTTGCCACTGACATAGCTGACAATACAGACCAGGACATCTTTCCTGTCTCGTTGCAAATTCCATCATATACACCCTCACCGCGTCCGACCCCCGCCGAGGATGGTCCTGCCCTCATCCTCCTCTCCCTCATGCTTGCCAACATCAGAAATTGCTCGCTGCCTTCGTCCCGCATTCGTGCACTCGACATTCTCTTGGCACTTTGCGCCTCGCTCACTGATGAATCCAAGTTGGATCGTGCCGTTCCGTACGTTGTAGAGCTGTTACGAGACGAAGCAGCCGTCGTGCGAGCCGCGGCTGTCAGAACGCTCATGCAAATTGTTGGTGATCGTGCCTTTTTAGCACAAGAACACTTGGATACTGAACTTGGTCACAGCTGATGACGGTCACCGTCATCACACCATCGAACGCCACCATGTTTCCCGAGTACATCATCCCAAACGTCCGATATCTCGTCCAAGACACAGAGGTCTCCGTGCGCGCGACATATGCGCAGTGCATCGCTCCCCTCGCGGACACTGCGCTACGGTATCTCGAAATGGGCCAGACACTCAAAGCTCATGGCGTCGCTTCTGGAGCAAACAATGACAGACAAGAATACGACGAAGTCCACTTTGAAGTGCGTCGTTTCTACGCGTGATCAACCATCGCCTTTGTTGACTCACCGGACCCTTAGGTGTCGTACGACGCGTCTCTGTACGACCTGCATCTGTCCATCCAAGAACAGCTTGCCACACTCCTCATGGACCCCTCGCCCATAGTGAAACGTGCCGTGTTGCACAACATTAGCGCGCTCTGCATCTTTTTGGGTCGGCAAAAGACCAACGACGTCATTTTGAGCCACATGATCACGTATCTCAACGACCGAGATTGGTTACTTCGAGAAGCGTTCTTTGAGAGCATCGTCGACGTTGCTGCCTGTGCCGGAGGACGAAGTTTGGAAGAGTATATTCTGCCGTTGATGGTGCAGGCGCTCTCAGGTGGGCGCACCCACTCATCTTGTTGCAAGTCTTGATGTGCTGACCGATGCAGACGTCGAGGAGAGCGTCGTCGCGCGTGTCTTGTCCGCTCTTACCAGTCTCTGCGAACTTGGACTTTTCCAAAAGATGCGTATATGGGAGCTTATGAGTGCCACACTGTGCTTCTTTTACCACCCCAACATTTGGATACGACAAGGTTCGTTCTTTCGTTTTCCAGTTTTACATCGCGTGCCTTCATGTACTCGTGACTCAGGGGCGGCTGCTTTCATCGCCTCGGCAGCGAAACATCTCCAGCCGAGCGACGTATGGTGTATCCTCTACCCATCCTTGCGTCATCTTTTGCGTTGCGACGTCAGAGAAATAGATGAGCAAAGTCTGTTGGGAACTATGAAGTCACCGGTATGCCCGCGTGATCTGACGTGGTCTAACAATAAACTTGATTTCTTCCTGCCCATCCTACAGTTGCCCCGTTCTGTCTTTGATGGCGCAATTCAGTGGGCCATGAAAGCGGAGCGGACGATGTTCTGGCGAAGTCAACGAAGGCCTGCAACCAAGGTCGAGTCTCCACGAGAAAGCATCGTCTCTATGCGCAAGGCGGGAAGTAACAGTGCTTCCAAGCAAAACAGAACCGAGGAGTAAGTGTGCTCCCACCAGCGTCGTGTTGTCCTGTCTCAGCTTTGATTCGCGAAACAGGGATGAGGGGCAATGGTCGAAACTACAGAACCTGGGTATGACCGCTGCTGACGAGGCAAAACTCGCCGCGATGCGCGATTACATTCTCAAACTCGCCAACAATGCATCTAGGTACGCCGCAAACGTTGTCTGCTCGTGCGATCAGTACTCATCCAACCGGCTGTGGTAGCTTTGCTTCTCGCTTGCGCTTAGAACCCGACTACGAGAAGATCATTCGTACGATGGGGGACGTTGAGCTCCAGAAACTCTCCGTCGTCCCTCAAACCGTTTTTCTCAAATCGCGCTCCACCACCGACCTCTGGCGTTCCTCCCGCCGCTCGAGTGACGTGTTGACTCGACTCGGTACGCCCCGAATGAGTCGGGCTATCAGCGTCGACCACACCCCGAATACGCCGGCATTCGATGATTTGCGGCGACGACTCACGGTGACCAATAGTTCTGGTTCGTCTCTCAATCTCGCCGCTGCTGCCCGCGCGCACGCTGCTGCGCAATCACCTTCACTTCTTGGAGTTGCCACACCGGCGCTTGCACCGCCGAACTCACTCCTTGCCCACGACCGTCCCAGTAGTCCGACCGAGTCGATGGTATCGGCGACGAATTCATCGGCGCTCCGCGCGCCACATAGGCTCCAGGTCGGGAGCACGGATGGACAAAAGGCTGCGCCTGCTGTCGGGTCGTCGAACACGAACGCCGTTGGAGTTCTCGAAGCGCCCTCACGCATCCGTTCAGAGTGTTCCCCAGAGCCCTCGGGGAGATCATCGCCCATCTCGACGGCGGGTGTCGCTCGACAGACCTTTCGATCGCGCGTCACGTCTCTCCAGCCAATGTCCACATATGGTATGCGCCGCCTATCATCCTGGCTTGCTTGTTGATGTATTGGCCACACAGACGGCCAGGAAGTGGGGATCAATAACCTGCTCGAGAATCTCTATTTGGACAATGACCGCGAGCTACAGCGCGATTTCGGTCCTCGCGTGCATGAGGGACCGATTCGTCGGCGGAACACCGCACGGCAGAGCTTCATCGCGCGGGACAACAGTAACCGTCGGGTCGAAGCCACCCTGGTGGCCCATCTCCACTCCCACTTGGATTGTATCACCGGGCTCGCCGTTGCCCCTGATCATTCATTTTTCGTGTCGGCCTCGGACGATGGGAGCGTCAAGATTTGGGACACAGCACGGTTGGAGCGGAGCGTGACAAGTAAACCGCGGCATACGTACACGCAGCATCATGCGCGCGTCAAGAGTATCTGTATCATCGAGGGCGTGCACTGTTTTGCGAGCGCGGCAGAAGACGGGAGCGTGCATGTCGTGCGCGTGCACGTGAACGCGTCCGGATCGCTACCCAAGTATGGTAGGTTGTCGGTCGTCCGAGAACACAGGGTGGAGTCGCCTGAAGAGTACGTCACTTGCATGTCTCATTTCAATACCGGTGCGTGGTTTTGGGTCGTGCGGGTCATGGATTGGCGTGCTGAGCGATCGGTCTAGATATGGCCTCGAATTTGGTGTATGCGACCACGCATTCGGTCATTGTCACACTGGATCTGCGGACGATGCGCATGTTGCAACGGTTGGAGAACCCTCGTCATCTTGGCTCGATCACGTGTATGTGTATGGATCGAAAGCGAACGTGGATCCTTGTGGGTACGTCGTCAGGGGTGCTCTCGCTCTGGGACAAGCGGTTCGGATTGCTCCTTAAGAGTTGGCAAGTGGGTCGGTCTGGTGCTGGTCGAATGGCGCGGGTACACCAGTGTGCCGTGCACCCCACGAAAGGCAAGGGGCGCTGGGTGATGGTCGCGGTGGAGACCTGGAAAGGCAGTCCGGAGCCGGCACCGTCGGCGTTGATCGAGGTGTGGGATATTGAGAAGACGGTATTGGTGGAAAGTTTTGTCACGCGGACGACGACGACAACGTCTGAGCCGATACCAGAGCCCGAGGAACAAACGGGCGTCGATGCGGAGCAAAGTCCAGCAACAGCGATTGCCGCGCTCGTGAACTCGCGCTACCCCGGCGGCGCAGCGTACGCCAATGCCGGCTTTGGGCGACGGGACCGCGGACCGTCGCAAAGCATGCAGCGGGACGACTCATTGCCCGCACCGTCACCCGACGTGCGCGCGTTGGTTGTGGGGTCGGATTTTGGGGGCCACTCGGGGATGTACCGGTCGGAGATTGTAGATCTGTCGGCGGATGTTCCGAGCTCGAATCGTAATCGGGGGTTTGTGGTGACTGGGTCGGAGGATCGGCGGGTGACGTTGTGGGATGTGAGCAGGGTGGAGCGGACGTCGGTGTTGGTGAGTGCGGAGCCCGAGTATGAGCGGCCGAGCTATAGGTGCGTATGGGGAGTTGTGTGGTGTGGGTTATAACTAACTCTGCGTGTACGTGGGTATAGCACGGTGCGTTCGTCGAATGGTGCGGTGACGAGTCACGTCGAGACGTGGGTGGAGTCGCCGGGTACGACAAACCAGAACAACCGGGCACCGCAACGGATGTCGATGATCACGCATCACCAACAGAATTTGCTCAAGTCGCATCAGGACATCATCACGGCGCTGGCGTGCATCGACGCGCCGTTTCGAGGGGGCATCGTGAGCGGGGATCGGGCGGGTGTGCTCAAGGTGTGGCGGGTGGGGACTAGTGATTAGATTCATGTCTCTTGATTTTTAACTATTATTTTTTCGTTGTCGTAAACGGTTTGTCAAGGATGGCGATTTTATTTTATCTGAGCGGATACGTCCAAAAGGAGACACATCGTCCGAGTCACGTCCGAATGCTGCGATTGCTTGCTCGACCAAAACACTGCAGGTCGTATCGTGCCCTAGTTCACCATCGACGTCTCTTGCTCGTCCTTGTCCCACACCCACATCCACAGAAACACCCACGCACGATGTCGTCCGACGCCCCGGCCACCGCCGCCGCATCGTCCTCGCAGCCATCCGCACTCCAAAACGGCCCACATGCGGGGGAGGGTAAGAAACATCAACCAAAGGAGAAGAAGGACAAGGCTCAGAGCGCATTGTCGCAGTACCCACTCGAGGTAAGCAGTGTTCCCCTACCGTCCCATCTGCTCCGTGCGATGGAACGATGATAATGAATGCAAATGCTGGGCCAAAAGCTTCAACCGCCACCTGAATACATCGATCAGCGGATTCGATTGTTTGAACGATTGCGCATCGAGTATGACGCGTTTGTTCAAGGTGTGTTTTCACTTCTTCCTTCTTTGCCGCCGGCGCCTGCGCCTGCGGGTCTGTATTGACCTTTGACGTTTCTTTCGGGGGGTTGGTTTAGCCCAGCCAAGGGAACCGATCACCATCACCCTGACAGACGGTGCCGAACGCAAGGGAACGAGTTGGGAGACGAGTCCGTTGGACGTTGCCAAGGAGGTCTCCAAGAGTCTCTCGGAACGAGTGGTGATTGCAAAGGTGAGTCAAACCCGTCCAACAATCAAATCGGGGTCCTCCACCCTTCTGACTATGGCGTTCACTCACTCACTCTTCCCTTCCTCAAATAAAAAGGTGGACGACGTACTCTGGGATCTCGAACGGCCGCTCGAGGGTTCGTGTAAGCTCGAATTGTTGGATTTTGAGCATCCGGAAGGTGAGGATGTCGTTTTTGGGACGTTCCACCGCGAGTAGTTTAATGGATGACTCGGTTTTTTTTTTTAATTAGGAAAACGCGTATTCTGGCATTCGTCTGCGCACGTTCTTGGAGAGGCTACGGAGAGACATTATGGGTGTCATCTTTGCATCGGACCCCCGACGGACGATGGTTTCTTTTATGAGATGGCGATCGATGGGAGGTGCATTTTTCATTGCATTTTTTTTAATGCGCGAGTCCACTTTTTGACCCGATGTCCAGAGTCGTCACCAACGCAGATTTCCCTGCACTAGAGAAGATCGCCGAGAATGCCATCAAGGACAGACAAAAGTTTGAGCGATTACTCGTCTCAAAGGAGAATCTCTTGGAAATGTTTAGCGTGCGTCGATGACAACTACGCTGGCTCATGTAAACGACAGGCTGATCGATCCGACCCCATCACAGTACAACAAGTATAAAAAATACCTCATTGAGACCAAGATTCCCGATGGTTCTTCCACCACTGTTTACCGTTGCGGGCCAATGGTCGATCTGTGTGTCGGGCCTCACATTCCTCATACCGGCAAGATCAAGGCGTTTATGGTCACCAAGGTCCGAGTCGAGGCATGTTTGACGGTTTTTGCGGGGAAATTGATTCGTTTTTTTTTGGACAGAACTCTGCATCCTACTTTTTAGGGGATGCGAAAAATGATTCCTTGCAGCGCGTGTACGGCATCTCCTTCCCGGACAAGAAACAATTGTCGGACTATAAAGCATTTTTGGCTGAGGCCGCGAAACGCGACCATCGTAAAATCGGCAGGGTAAGAGCCGATCGAGCGATGTCGGTCGTTGTCTTATTTTCCCCACATCCAGGAACAAGAGCTGTTCTTTTTCAATGATCTTAGTCCGGGGAGCTGTTTCTTCTTACCTCATGGCACCCGGATCTACAATACGTTACTCGAGTTGATGCGGGTATGTAACTTTTTTGAAATCATTTCCGGACGGGTCATTGAGGAGGAGCCGGTGTAGGCAGAGTATGTGAAACGCGGCTACCAAGAAGGTGAGCATCGCCGCCTCCCCCGCAGTCCTCGTCTGACGTCATAGCAAGTCATCTCGCCCAACATGTACAACTCCAAGTTGTGGGAGACCTCGGGTCACTGGCAAAACTACAAGGACGACATGTTCACGTTCGAGATTGAGAAAGAGCCGTGGGCGTTGAAGCCGATGAATTGCCCAGGACATTGCCTCATCTTTGACTCCCGGGACCGGAGTTACAGAGAGTTGCCGATCCGGATGGCCGAGTTTGGTATTGTGCACAGGAATGAAGCGTCGGGAGCGTTGACGGGTCTGACCCGCGTCCGGCGTTTCATGCAAGACGATACGCACGTGTTTTGCATGCCGTCGCAGGTGAGATTATCTGCGATGCTGATGGTATGACGCGGCAGGCTTTTGTTTTTGACGACGGTCGTAGATCACTGCCGAGATTGAGGCACTGTTCGATTTCATGCAGCATGTATACGGCTTGTTTGGTTTCGAATTTCGGATGGAGCTGTCCACGCGTCCCGACAACNGATAATCTTCGCCTACAGCGCGAATCGAAAAAACTGAGTGAGCGATGGCTAGGTCCATTCGCCATTACCAAACTCGTAGGGAGTAATGCAGTTGAGCTGAAGCTTCCGTGAACAATGCGGATCCACCCGGTAGTAAATATATCATGGGTCAAGCCTTGCAAGGATCGGCTTCCTGGTCAGATGATTGATCAGCCGGGACCTGTGCACATGACCGAAGACCGGGAGGGCGAATACAAAGTCGACTACATAGTTGACTGCCGTAAGAGGGGGCGAAGTATTGAATACCTAGTCCACTGGGCTGGATACCCAGAATCCGAACGCACTTGGGAGCCTAAGTCCCATCTGCAAAATGCACAAGACGCGCTCAACCATTTCCACGAGCGTAACCCCCATGTTAACAATCGTAATATTTTCGCCGACACCTTCGGTATATTTAACCCCTATAATTATCAAACGTATGCAATTTCCTTCCAAGCTCAACCGGAGTTTGAGCCATAAGAGGAGGGTAGTGTTACAAACACTACTCTCACTAACCCCTATCATAGATTTATTCGTTTCACTTTACTTTGTTTTTCCTTATCTTATCTTATCTTCACAGCACATGACCCTGGGAAACCTTGTTCTTTCTCACCCTTTGTAGGGTCACGGCTTTCACACTATGTCACGATCGTCACACCGTTGATCGGTCACGCATGCCTATAGCGCATGTCGCCCCTATCCGATTGCATAACATATTGCCCGCTCGTATATGATCGCTCGGGCTCCTTCCATTCTAATGCCTGGCGCATCAGGTATGTTTCTCATTCCCATACATAGCCTTTATGATACATGCAGTAGTTGCACCGTTCCAGCACCTATGCCATATGTTATATCGTAGATTGTACCACAACATATGTAAACCCCTAAGTAGTATATAAAGGCCTAAGTCGCCCACCAGAGAACCCAGTTTAGTTCTCTTGGTGCTCTCCCCAAAGCGCCTCCATTGAGAGTAAGACTCAGTAGTACCTAGTAGTACTTTCCCCTTTTCTCCTCCTTTCACACTTTCAGAGTAGACCCTGTACAGGGTTGGACTTTGGGTGTTTCAAACGCTGGCAAACACAAATGAAGTGAATGGAGTCAGGAAACCTTAATCCCTGCCAATAGGCCAAGAGGACAAATGGATTCGACTGGGGACTTAGGCCCCAATCAGTCTGTCTTATATACATGAGGGAACTGCGCACAGACCAAGCAGTGCGCGGGAGAAACTACTAGAAATGGAGAAACTAAAGAAGGGACCTGTGAGAGAGGTAGCGGTAATTAAAGAATCGTGTCTCAGGGTCGACAGAAATGAATAACATGAGGCATGACATCATAGGGTCTAGGCCCTAATCATGTGACTGCTCTCACGGTCACGTGCACTGGTCACGTGACTGGTAAAAGAAAGAGAGGCAAAGTGCGAGAGTGTAGAGATGTACGAAAAGTTTGAAAATATAGTGTATATCATAACACACATCCCTTAGTGCATTCCTGTTCTTCTCAGAACTCACTTCCAGTCTTACCTCTGCACCCTGAACACCGTCCATCATGTCATCCTCAGACACTGTTCATGCAGAAGAAATTCTCACTGGATCAAACAATTATGAAATCTGGAAAGTTCATATCTCAGCAAAGCTCAGGGCTGAAAAGGTTTTTAGTGTCACCACTGGAACTGATATTAAGCCCATCCTTGGCTCATCAAGTGCTGCCACTGCCACTGATCTCCATGAATGGCATGAATGTGATGAAAAAGCTCACAGCATTATCCAGCAATACATCTCCAATGCCCTCCTAATGAAGACTTGAAATTTCACCAGCACAAAGGAACTCTTCAATGCTCTCGTGAAACTCCATGAAAATCCGAACATCTCCTCCACCTTCTATCTCTTCCAGCAGCTATTCAGCAGTACATGGGATGGGACCTCTGCCGTCTCAGACCACATATCTGGAATCCGAACTTTGAAAGCATGCCTTGCTGGGATGAAGTTTTTGGTAGATGACAAGGTTCTATCCTTCATCCTCTTGAACTCCCTGCCAAAAACCCCAGAATGGGAAATGTTCAAATCCTCAGTTGTTAACATAGTGGAAGATAGCAAGCTCACTTTTGATGCCATCAAGACCCGGATCACCTTGGAAGACACTCGACTATTCCCTTCTGGCCATTCCGAGTCCGCTATGAAGGCTTCTGGAAATTCCAAGTTGTTGACTCACCCCTCAAATGCTTCCTCCTGGTGTGAACACCATCTCTCAAAGACCCATGACACTGCCAACTGCGAGTCCTACAAGCATTGGGTCGCAGAACTGAGGAACAGAGAATTTAGAAAGTCAGGAAAGGGAAAGGACAAGGTGAATGTAGCAGAGGACTCTCCAGATCCCCCAGACACTGTGAACATAACTAGAGAACATGTATCATGGTCTACAATGCAACGTGTTCATGCCTACCTGTTGTCTGGATCGAAAAGCAGTGGAAGAAACACACTAATCATCGACTCCGGAGCAACTTCACACATTGTCCCCCGTTGTTCCTGGTTCTGAACATACCATCCACTGCATCCTCCCTGTCCAGTAACTCTTGGAGATGACACCAATACCATGGCCATAGGAATCGGAATGGTACCAGTTGTATCTCATGTCTCCGGAACTGACTATAAGATACTACTGTCGGATGTCCTCCTTATTTCTGAGTTCCAAATCTCTCTCATCGCTGTAAGCTGACTTGTCTCTGCTGGCCTTTCCACCGTGTTTCCGGCCAGTTCTGACATGTGCTATGTTCGGAAACACCAGAATACTATACTTGTTACCACACAGAAAAACAAACTATATCACGCCAGAGTTACTCCAACTGATCAGAAGGAGGTGGTGCATGCCACTATGGACATAAACATCCTCCACCAATGTATGGGCCACATTTCTGTCCATCAGATTGAACAGATGGTGAAGAATGGGCAACTTCAGGGAATAGACACACTGTTGCAAACTCAAGCCGAAGCTATGGAATGCGATTGATCACTGGCTGGACAAACACCAATCGCAGCATACACCAACACTGGCAAGTCACAAGTGAAGTGAATGGAGTCTCAACCTTAATCCCTGCCAATAGGCCAAAAGGACAAATGGATTTGACTGGGGACTTAGGCCCCAGACGGTCTGACTTATATACATGCGGGTTCTGCGCACGGACCAAGCAGTGCACGAGAGAAACTACTAAAAGAGGATAAAGGAAAGAAGCGACCCGTGAGAGGAAAGCGGTAATTAAAGGAAACGTGTCTCAGGGTTAATGGAGATTAATAACACATGGTATGACATCATAGAGCCTAGACTCTAATCATGTGACATTCCCACGATCACGTGCACTGGTCATGTGACTGGTAAAAGAAGAGAGGAGAAGTGTGAAAGTGTAGTGGGGTAGTAAAAGTTTGAAAATATAGTATATATCATAACACACACTTAGTGGTTCCCCAACATTCTGTAAAGCATGCATTCTTGGAAAGATGAAAAAGCTACCCTTTGAACTCCAAGACGGACCTTGCATCACTTGACCACTTGAAATGGTTCACACCGATGTTGGAGGCCCCATAACTCTGAGATCCTGGGAAGGCTACTGGTACTGGATTGTTATCATAGACGACTTCAGCTGTTTCCCTTGGGTATACTTCATGAAGCACAAAAATGAAGTGCTTGGAATCTACAATCAGTGGAAGATGGATGTTCAAACACTTTTTCATACTAAGATAGGGCAAGAAGACTTCTCTGAATCCTATGTCAAGTTTGTTAGAAGTGATGGAGGAGTGGAATACAACAACAAAGCATTCCGAAACCAGCTCCAAGCTGATGGAACACTCCACAAGACCTTGGCTCCATATACTTTAGAACAAAATGGTCTGGCAGAACGAATGAACCAAACCCTATCCACTCTTGCAAATACCATGCTGGAAGAGTCAAAACTCCCAAAGTCTTTCTGGACTGACACAATGGACACTGCTGCTTATGTCACTACGCGAAGTCCAACATCTGCACTTGATGGAAAGGTACCTTATCAAATATTCTTCAATCGACAAGTCAATCCTACCTTCTTCCAACCCTTTGGATGTCTGGCATATGCCTATATACCAAAGGAGCAATGAGAAGGAAAATTCTGCCCATATGGGAGAAAGTATATCATGATTGGATATATATATGGGCAACAGGCTTATAAGCTCCTCGACATACAATGCTGCACCATTATTTCTAGCAGGCATGTCACTTTTGATGAAACCAGAACCATTTCTGGAACTGAATTTGCTCCATGGAATAGCTCCACTGTTAAGGGACAGTGGGAGGGCCTAATTCCAGAGCACCTTTGTCAACCAGAACATAATCATGGAGATGAGGAAGATCACTGTCCACCCAATCCCAGAACAGTGGGAGGTGAACAACCCCTTCCAAAAGATATTTCAGAATGACCGGCAAGCCCAGCCATACAAGAACTTGCAGACCAATTTGAACAACTTCATTTGGATGCACCTCATGCTCCAGTTCCCATTATATCTCCAGTTCCTCCAGCTATTCCGGCTGTTCCAAGGCCTGTTTCTCCAGATCCTGTACCCTTTCCAGTCCACCCTCCTGCTCAATAAATAGTTGGAGTTTGCAGAAGCAACTGAATATGAAAGCTAGTGGACAAGAATAAAAATTATCAATGTACTTTGAATGAAGAGGCTACAAGACAGACAGATCAACAACAGGAACAAGCTAGATCACCGGAATCACCAGAACTACTGGAGCCACCAGAACCACCAGAACCTTTGGGATCACCAGAACCACCAGAACTGATGGAACCTCCAGAAGATGAGCCTGAGATTCCAGGAGCATTCATGGCATTCATGGAAAACATGGAAGACTTTATATTTGCTGGTTCGGCTAACTCCAACTCAGGGGAATCTCTTCCTAGAACACTTAAGGAGGCCTATGCTGGAGGAAATGCTGAATTATGGAAATCAGCAATGGAGGAAGAGCTTCAAAGTCTCAACTCCAACCATGTCTATGAAACTGTCCTTATCCCAAAAGGAATCACCCTGATCACTTCCAAACCTGTTTTCTATCTCAAACGAGATCAATATGGAAATGTGGAGTGATATAAGGTCCGGATAGTTGCATGAGAATCCACCCAAAGGGAAGGAGTCGATTATCAGGAAGTTTTTGCCCCAGTGGCAAATCTTGACTCAGTTCATACCCTTATCTCCTTAGCTGCAAAACATAACCTGGAGTTGGATCAAATGGATGTTTCAATGGCCTATCTCAATGGAGAGCTAGAGAAAGACCTATACATGCTCCCTCTGGAAGGCATTTCTATCCAGCCTGGATATTGCTGGAAGCTCCAACGCTCCTTGTACAGTCTTAAACAGGCTGGATGGACCTGGAACAAAACTCTGGACCAGAAACTTGGAGAACTCGGCTTCACTCATTTGGACACAGAGACATGCCTTTATGTCTACTGAAAGAATGGACATGTCTGTTTTCTTGTTGTTTATGTTGATAATCTACTTCTGGCCACTAGCTCCCAGAAGTTCATGGACTCCATCAAAATGAAACTTTCTTCCAGTTTCAAAATGCAAGATCTTGGAGAAGCCAAGTTTCTTTTGGGAATTGAGATCAAGAGAAATTGTGAGCTTTGAACCATCTCTCTATCTCAATCACAGTACTCTCACACAGTCTTGGAACACACCAGCATGTCTGCTTGCAAACCTGTATGGACTCCCATGGCACACAACTCCCATCTCTCTGCAATTGATTCAAACAATGATCGCAGTGTTCCAGAAATGGTTATTGAAGGACATCAAGTCTCCTACCTCACTGTCATTGGTTCCTTGATGTATCTCATGCTCAGAACACATCTGGATATTGCATATGCAGTCGGAACACTTAGCTGTTACAGTGTAAAACCCAAGTTTATATACTGGGAGGCAGTCAAATGAGTACTCAGGTACATTCAGGCCACAAAGGACATGGAACTCCAGTTTGATGAAACTGAAATCTCAATGGACCTGGACTTCCATGGGTACTCCAATGCTGGATGATCTTAGAATTCCAATAACTCCTGATCTACTTTCGGTTTCCTCTTCATGAGCAATCATAGAGCTATCTCATGGTCTAGCAAGCAACAAAGCATGGTTGTGCTTTCCACCACGGAATCAGAATACATTGGACTTAGCAATGCTGGGCAATACTTGGCATGGTTATGGACCTTCTTTGATGAAATTGGACACAAGCAAAAGGGTCCAACAGAACTGTTCTCTGACAACCAAGTGGCCATCATTCTATGTCGTGATCCACAGTTCTGAGCATGGACCAAGCACATTCAACAGAAATATCACTTCATTAGAGATGACCTTGTTGGAAAGGGAGAGGCAATTGTTCACTATGTTCCAACTGGAGACATGTGTTATGAAACAGCCCCGTTTCACCCCTATTTTAGCCCCTATCATTCAGCACTTTACAATTGACTCGTATTTCCCCGATCATGTGACCTTTTCCCATCATGTGATCCCTTACATAGTTTGTCATGTGACTACTAGCACATGATCCCTCTTCCCCTTTTCCTTATCTCCGTGGATCTCGCTTGATCGGGCCTGTTCGCCAATCTCGCTTCTCCCCGATCCTATCTCATTTCCACCAGTGGCAGCACGTTCCTAGTTAATCTCTGTTCCCCCTCTGCCACAACCTTATATATTAGAGTTCCCTTCCTTTCCATTTGATTGCATCACCTACAGGAATCCTCATGTTAATCCTCATGTACCTTACTCATTGTAGTCTATTCC
>QGOH01008695.1:1283-14755 GCA_003313155.1 Boletus sp. MG95
CCCCAGATGCCTCCCCACCGAGGACCAGTCCGAACGATCGTGTCCGTTCGAGCTTACATCGCATCTCCCCGGCCCGGGGCACTCATCTGCCGTGTCCCCTCCTCCGTTCAACACGAACCTCGGTTGTCACGGGAAATAGAAGGCGTACACGCGTAAACCGTGGGGTACGGCATGCCGAAATCACTTTGTGTGGATGCATTCATTTTGTCTCGATACATGCCGTGTATAAATCCAAGCAAATTTGTCAGGTGTGTGGGGATGGAAAAAAAAAAAAGGTGAAGGGATGGGGGGAGGGGGATGTGACGTGCATGGGTGACGCGTGCGTCAGCTACGATTACAGATGGATGAGTCGTGTGAGTCAAGAGCAGCTGTGATTCCAGAACATGAGAGGGTGTGCGTTGGAAGTAGCTATGGAAGAAGTCGAAGCGGAGTGGGGGGCGCCCAATAAATACGATGAATGGACAAACGAAATCTGCACGAGAAAGGTGTAATGACCTCACAAAGATGGATAAATGACATGGAAAAGAGTGCCCCAAAGGTGGAGCAAATGGACGGAGATGCATCAGCATTTACCCTTCTTTCGTTCTCTGCCGACGCCGCCAAAGGCCTCCCGGACAACCAGCCAGAGGGCAGTGGACGAGACGGTGTCCTTGATCTCCTCTGCAGTCAGAACAAATTCGCCCGCGTTGGGCGTCGTCGTCTTGCTGATGCCTTGTGCGGTCACGAGGCGACGTCGAACCACAAGGCGCTCGAGCTCGATATCAGGTAGCGGGAAGGGCATCTTGAGTAAACCAACAACCTTGGGGTGATGTGGCGTAGGTGCGAGGGTGGCGACCTTGAGACGAATGACGGGCTCTCGCCCGCCGCTTGAGTGGTGCTGTGGTAGTTGTCCGAGGCGTTGGATGGCCACTGTACACGTCCAGGGTGTCTCTGAGTCTTCAGGATCGCTCTCTTCGTCGGACTCCTCGGCATGTCGATGCGCACTGCTAGCCAAGCTAGTCGGGGTGTCTGAGCCAGAGCTATTATGCGAGATGATGGAACTCCGGTAATCGTGCGCGTCTGGAGTGAGAGTTTGAGATGCAAACCGAGGCGCAGTGTTGCTCGGCGTCCGATGGCGCGAGGGGCTATGACTCTCGCGAGAGTTTAGGCTCTTTTTGCGACCACTCCCCTTCTTTTGCCTGGACCACTCAAAACGAACCTCAATATGGGGCGTGTTGAATACACTCGCGTCACGTGCACCGACACTAAACTTGCTCCTCTTTAGAACACCAGCATCAGCCCCCTTGAGCCACTTTCGGACAACCCATATATACTTGGTAGGGCGGCCCTTGAGATTACAGACAGGTGGATAGAGGGTAGAATGAACGCCAAGGACGGCTGTTTGAGAGGCAGTGGTACTTGTGAGCGGTGTGGATGGCCAGGTATCGTGGTAGTGAGGAACATCGGGCAGCGAGACAGGGGCTTCGTCGGAATGGCGAGCACTATGGCGAAACGGCGAAGGCTGAGGGGAGATAACCTCGTCGGGGAGGGGAACTGCAATGGGTAATGGTGAAGTTTTCTCCTTATTCTTGAACATTTTGGAAAACAACTTTTTAGTGGATCGCTGGGGGGGTAGGTCTGGAGGTGGAAGTGGAGGTGCGAGGGTCAAATTGATGGTAGGTTTAAATGGATGGTCCCCTGCGGTGCTGGAGCCATCTCGGGAGACTGGACGACGAGAGAGAGATAGGCCGGGGGCGGAGCCAAACTCGCGGAGGGAGTCGTCAAGGCTGGGACGAGCACTGGCTGATGCGGCGAGGTTACCATTTGCGGGAGTAGAGGGGCGGACCTCGATGGGCTCGAGGAAAGCGAGACCGATCACTTCCAAACCGCGCTTTGCAAATTTGGCAACCTTTACGTCTGTACCTGCGTCCAGGATGGTTGTTGGCATGACGGAATGAACGTTTAGGTTGTACAGTGGAATGATGGTGCGACGACCTGAACTGGTGGTGGAGGTGGATGCAAAAGAAGAGACGGAGGTGGCCGAGGTGTAGCCAGAGTAGTTGGATGTCTCCGATCTGTTTGAGTGGGTGCGCTTGAGATCGGTGTCGAGATTATCGGGAGAAGAGTCGAGTGCCTGGAGGGGTCGATCGTGACGCGACTGGGGGGGTACGAGTTGGACTTGGAGGCTGAGTGGTTGGGCGGACTTTGATGGTGGAGGGCGAACGATGATGAACGCCTGTTGAAAGATGAGCAGTGGCGAGGGAGATGAGGAGAGGACGTACTTCGTTTGCAAGCTTCTCCTTCTTCTCCTTCTTCCGGGGTACGTCGATGACGGGCATGGCGGGGGGCGTTGTCGGGGACGCGGGCGGGGGCGGGGAGGAGATGTCTGGGGGATGAGCGGGTTGTGAGACCTGCTGCAGGACGGAGGGGAGGAGAGAGGACAGCGATGCGAACATGAAGGAAGACAGCAAAACTAAGCGGGGCTTATGGAGCATACAGTCATGTACAAATAAAGAAGGTGTTTCCCACGGATACAGCAGCGCCGCAGTCAAACAGCGACAGCGTCATCGCCTCTATGCTCTCGGATCAGTGCAAGTATTAGTCAGCACGATTGGTCGGGACCCGTAAGCACCGGGCGCCCCTATGTCTTGGCGAGCCAAACGGGGCCCACGACGGCCTCTTAATATTTAATCGTCGCCTTCTTCCGAGCGCTCTCCTGCACTACCTGATCCACACCAGAACCCTGACACCGTCTGCTCTGATGCAGGCAAGCATCAAACCCATGATTTTTCATTGCCGGGTGACATGACATGTACATGTCAGCGGTCAGCTGCCGACGAGGGTGTAGAGGCAGACCAGGTGGATCCATGGCTAGTTCAGACGCCGTAAATTTGGTCATCACAGCCATGTCGCTGTCTCATCGTCATCCGGATCGCAAACACGGGTGGCCGATTGTCTCTACTTGCAGACGCGGCGCGGCACAAGTCGTAATCATGATTATTCGCTGCCTCATGTCCGAAAACGCACATCAGCCCCCTCTCGCGGATGATACAAAAAGACATATTGCCATACGCGGAGAGTCCTGTGCCTGCGGTAAATTTCTGTCTCGTCACGTCACCCATACGCGGGAGAGGCACCATACCAGACAATGTCCGACCGTACCCTGGAAGTTCCATCCGTGTGATGTGCGCCTAAACCATCAACATCTGTCTCAGCCCACATCCTGTACATTACTCACCGCTTCCATCGAAATCACAACACCACCCTTGACGAACCTTGTCCAGACCGTATCAATCACAATGTGCGATGGGAATCACCCACCTGTAGAGTCGCTCGCGGGAAGAGTATGGTTTGCGATAAACATGACGGACACGACCGTCCAGGAGACGCTAACGGTTCTAGAACGGGATATGGGCGCTCAGCGGCGTGGTCAGGTTGTGGCAGCTGTAGCCTAGGCTATGTGTGAGTAAACACGATCTATATCGAGGGAGGAGTAAGCTCTGTATTCGACTCGGCTGGAGGAGATGGCGAGGACCTTGGCGAGGGCGCGCCATGTCCATAAAAGGAAAGTACCTTGTAGTAGGTTCCTGTGCACAACAACCTATCAGGCACCGAGACCCTTCTCGGTGATCCCCAGTCGCAATTGAACAGACTTTATGTCGTCGCGTTCAATATTCCTAATTTGTGCCTCGCGTTGTACCTGGTCACGTTGGGCGCAGTCGTAGACAAAAAGGTCATCGAAGTTGTCCTGGGTCCAAACGGAGGCGTTCCAGTCGTAGGTGATGAAGAACTCGGTTTGCATATCGTATGGCTTGAGATCGCCAACGTCAAGATATTCAATGAGGGACTATACTTCGATCATACATCTTTTTAATCATCGTGTTGAATCGATCGCTTGTTGCATGAAAAGAGCTAGGTCACCGTGGCCGTTTGAGTCATCTGAAGCGTGTTTTCAGTTCAAGAGGTACGTGTAGAATGTATCAGACGCCTCACAGTGATCCATTGTAATCCATAGGGTCACCGACCCAAGGGGTCCTAGTCAGGTCGTGGACAACCCCGTCAACATGCATAGTCGTACTATCGACGATTCTGGTCAGTGACTGCAGTGACATATCACGGCGGACGTAGATACCAGTGCTGCCCGTTCTGTTGCGTTCGCTGTATAGTGGATAGCGTTCAACATTGCCATAGCTTGATGGAATTCCATGGTTCGTCTCTCGGCCCGTGTCAAACAGGACACGTACTTGTCATCTGTCCACAATAGCGTGACGTCGTCCGAAAGTTGGAAACCAGCCTCATAATAACCGAGCACCTCTTGATCTATCTATCATCAAAGAGAACACGAGTCTCCTACGCACGAGTGTCAACGCACACAGGCACCCATATTTCTGGCCATCGTTGAACGAGTTGCCTAAAATCTCTCGTTGGTCCGAAATAACCTCTTAGAGTAATGCCGCGTTCGTCATTGGCGACACGAGCGTTGTCACATACCATAGTGCGGTGGTTAGGTATGGTGTCGCAAAAATCAATCGAGAACACGCACGATCGCCTGCACCTCTCGAGCTAAAGTCTCCTCTTTTCACTGCATAGTCGACGCAGGATGACTGAACCAGAGGGCCTCACGTGAAAGACGCGGAACGCGACGTTACCTGGCGCAGACCGCTTGACAGGTTCCTCGTGGCTAAGGTGAGCCTAGAGCTGTGTAGCACGCGCCAGTTCTGGGGTGCACGCTGTTCATCATTGAAGGAGATGCCGCAATACCTGACCGCCGAAGACCCATGCGCGTATCCAGATGCAACGCAGATTTCTGCTCGATGGGTACGTCGGCCCGCTTATACGAGCATGCAACCTCGAGCGGACCCTTTAAGGAACGGCGCACCGCCCAACGACGCACTAGTACCACCGAGAGAACGCCGTATCACCGGGTCCGAGGAGTTTGGTCCCAGTCACGAGTCACCAGTGCGAGAGGTGTCAAGTGGGAGCCTACTAGTGGTAGTAGTGCTCACCATTGACTAAAATTGTTCAGGGTGATCGTAGAACGCGTAAATCAGCCCCCATTTGTCGGCACCTATCATCAGGTACGCGCGACGAACGTCTGGAAGAGGGTTGGGGACCACTCGCGTCAGAACGCTTCCCATTGCCCTTCGATCGAGGATGCATCCAGGTTCGTCTGATTCACAACGGCATTGATCAGGGGCGATTGCCCAAGGGTACCGACAACTTGGAAAGGATACGTATTCCACGGGTCAGACACCGATGAAGACGACATAAGGTCGTCATGCCCGTAACCCTCTCGATGTCTGCTGTGGGGTTCGTTGTCGTGAGCTGCACGTCACCCCAGTCCTCTGAAGAGTAGTAAATGGGTGCGGCCCGACCGTTTGCCACGATAGTAAAGTCGGATGATCTCGAGGTAGAATCGAGACACAGGTCATTTTCCCGATGGGCATCGCCCGCTAAGGCGGCGCGCCAAATAAAAGTTTTTAGGCCGAGCATAACCACCCAAGCAGAGGGGAGGTGCGCTTACTGCTGAGAGATACGTGCATCGATACTTTATATGGCAAAAACAGCGAACGGAAGTGAGCCCGATGGTTCCCATGACGCGGCTACGTACCCATATGTTGACAAACCACGGTACTGCTTAATGAGATTATCATCTGGCGCCATACTTACCGTAGAGTACCTCAGGGTTCTGCGAGTTCATTCCCGAAAAGGTGGGACGCTCCGGTCGTGTGTTCTGTTTGGATACAAGTTTGTTCCACTGCCAACACTTAGAGTCCCCACTTCCCAGAACAAGTTTTAAATGACGATAGACCTCGTAAGCTAGAGCGCCAGCGATAATCCTTAGCCAGAATAGCTTGATTATATACGGCGATGTCCCATGTTTCGGAAACATGACCAGGGGGGAATGCATGGCAGGGAGTGGCTGCCACGAGTCTGCAGACACATTCTACCTCAATACAGGACGAAGGAAGCCCCGTACGATGACTGTGGTAGATAAAATCGGGAAACTATCCGACCAGCCTGACTGCGAGAAGACTATACAAGAGAGAAGAGAGCGAAACGAGAACGAGAACAACGGTATACGTACCTACGTTACTGTGGTTTCTATGTGTCCGTCGCTTGAGTAGGGTCGCTGTGAGCTGTCGTTCCAGGTACCTCATCTGGGTCATCATCGACCAAGAACTCGGTCGCTGCTGGACCGTCGTCCTCGGAAAGGCGAATCTGTCCCTCTTGCGTGGTCCATGTTTTCAGTCTGAAGAAACGTCAGGGCCGTGTCACGTCGCAAGCCGGAGATACTTGCTGATGCGAGACGACAGCACGCAAGGTGCTTGCACGACGCCACAAGAAATACAACAAGCCCAGCGTGCAGGTTGTTGCAAGGATGAGCAGGCCAACGTTGCCGAGTGGCTCTGGCCTATTGCCCTCCCGAGGTTCTGTAACCGACGTCGAGGCGTGAGCATAACTAAAAGCGACGACAGACATGGAGATCCCGACCTCTTCGTGTCCCTACTGGTGCCATTAAGCTTTGAGCCTTGTGGATGTCAAATCTTGTTACAAGTGATAATGGTGCTGTGCGTATGAAGCTGTACGTCAGTCGCCGATTCGACGACTCGTTGGTAACATTGTTCTCACGATTGAATTTCTTACACACTGGACTGCTTGTAATCGTACTCTATGACTTGGTTAGCATACCCACCCTCGTCCAAGAATTCTCCACTAACACAATGCAAAATACCTCTGCACTAGGTCCAACCTTCCTGCAGTAGTGGGTATTTTACATTGCATTTGTCATCCAGACTTCCATCAGGCATTCGAGTTTGTCCCTCAATGATTGGTCTCTGGCATCCAACCAACAGGTGTGTATCCCATGCATATGCAGTGACAGGCCTCTGCAGTCTCCTAGAATCACAGACGAAATAACATAGGACTACAGTAGTAACAAGATATATCACAAGCAGGGCCATCTGTTTAATGCAGTACAAGTGAGTGTAATGATGTCAGTATGGGTGCAGGTGCATGATATGCACAGTTACGTGAGCATCCTTCTAGCGAATGGCGTTCTTACGACCAAGTTCATCATCCTTTGTCTGGCTTCCGGGTGTAGCCCAAACCTTGAACATCTTGATGGTCTCCTCGGCAGGACTAACAGTAAATATGGCACATCCATCTGGTCCAATACATGAATGTGCAATGGCAGCATTGTGACCGACGACAGAGACAATCCTTTCGCAAGTGGGGTAGGAATGAACTGTCATGGAGTTTGTGAAGGGAGTGACCGGTGTTTCTTTTGCGGACGGAGGATAGTCGAAAAGAGTTTGAGACTTCGTCCAGGACGAGCCATGTGTACTCAGTAGCTCTTTACAGTGTGGCGACCAATGAAGCGAAGTAACGCTCGTGGACGTATGAATGATCAGCGGGGGGAACACGGCCGAGAGCTTGTTGACATCGAAGATTTGTATCGCACCATCTGGGAATGTCCCACCGGTTGCTACCAAACCACTCTGCCATGGGCTCCACGATATGGCCTACCAAAATCAGTTCAACGAGAGCAGGGGACCAAGGTGTTGGATTTTACCTTCACTGGTCCGTCATGCTTTGCAAGAAGTTTCTTGTCACCAGACGTGAGGTAGTTGGTCGCCCGTTGATCCCAAATATGAACGGTTCCTGAGTGATCCCCGGTTGCCAGATATTTGCCATCCGGTGACCATTTGACACCATGAACATGTCGCTTATGACCCTTTGCCTGTCGAATCTCCTTCGTAGTTCGCAGGTCAAAAAGTGACACTCGTCCGTCCTTTCTCCCGACAGCCAACACACTCTCGTTCCAGTGCATACCCCCTACGGGCGATTTATCGGCCGACCAATCGGCGATCTGCGTCACCGATAACGCATCCCAAGCGCGAACATTACCACTCGTCGTACCGAGGCCTAAGATATGCGAACGAGGTTCACCGCACCATTCGACGCTGTGAACTGGACCATCGTCCACCGAGACGCGGCATAAATGCACGATCGCACGGGTTTCGAGGTTCTGAAAGTACACGTCGGACTTGAATGCCACTCCGATGCAATTTGTTCGGGACCACGTCATGGAAAATGCGAACGGGTCGCGTGAGATACCTGGCCCGTCCAAGGCCATCACGAATTGCTTGCGAGCAGCCAGATTTGCTTTCGCTGAGACAGAAGAGGTTGACCGAGGAACATTGAAGAGCTCGGAAACGCTCCGGCGTAACATGGACCGAAGTTTTGACTCGGATGGTGAAGCAGGCCCCTCAGCATAGGTCAAGATACGGTCATCTAGAAGCCCGAAGGACTTGGCAATGCGATTCGTGCGAGGAGTGGTGTGAAGGGGTATAGAGGAGGGGGACCGCATGGCCACAAACCGATCTGCCTGAGAGCGAGCATGACCAACGTCCAAGCAAGTACAAGGGACAAGATACCACTCACCTCAGTCTCCTCGACAGCTGGCTCTGATATGGTAGGAATGCCAAGTTCTGCCTTCAGATCGAAGGAAGGAATAGAAACACGTCTCCGCTTTCGGGAAGAAAGGGTATTCGAAAGTGTTGTTCTCGAGGGTGTACGTTTCGTGAGTGGCACTGCACATGCCTGATGAGGGGTACTAGGAGGGACTTGATCACTGGGACTGGGTCAACTCGACGACACGAGGAAGTCGTCTAATACTCAACGATGACATGGTAGATCGCAAGTCGCTGTGATAGCTGTGGATGTGATGTGAGATTAGTGGTGTAGGTCAGTGGCTTCTGAGTTGTGAGTCGGGCGAGGCTTGAAGGTAGTAGTAGTATTGCTATCTGTTGTGCTCCGCCACCCTTCCAATCTGGAAACAATTTTGCGTCCAACACCATATCACCGTCTACCGCGCCTCCTCTCCGTATACCGTGGCGTGCAAGATAATCACTCAGTACTTACGAGGAGGTTCGTCGAAAGTTAGCGACGCATCAACCTCATCGCCCCACCACGTCACCGCTTGACGAGCTCAGAGCTATGAACGATTTCTCGCCACAATTTTAACAGGCACCCCGTCCCGAGTCTTCGACTGGATCAACAGTCACCGTGTCCATGACTGTCTGCAAGTAAATGCCAGAGTGTCAGCCGACACGCAGGTCGCCGCGCTGCGCCTCCATTCTGTTCGCCGACGGCTGTCACATTCTGCACAAAATCAGTAAAAAAAACCAGCGGCTACAGAATTTCAGCCCCGTACGCCACACTAGACAGGTTATTCGCCTCGCGAGTTCCTGTGGAGCCTGCATTCGATCATGGTCCTGACATCTATTTCTGTGACTCGACGGCTTTTATCCCTGTCCAACGTTCAGCGTTTGACATTCATACCTGTTCCCTGCTCGGGGGATATTTTGCGCTGTGGGCATGTTTACCCATCAGCTTTTCACTGGAACGGATAGAGCTGTTTGGATAATGTCCTAGGCAAATTGCAGCACTTGGGGACTACCTTGAAGCTTTCTTCTTGGTTTTCATACCCACATACTTCGTTTCTCCGATCTTGTCATTATGGTAAGTTCAGTCATTAAGTTTTCCCCTCCAAGGTTGCACGCAGTGCGTGAGGTAGGGATGTTCCCTTTGCAATACTTTGTTGACACGCCACTTACGGTAGATTATCTTCCGGATGGATCCCTATCATCTTCCAGCCAAAAATCCCTTTGTCCAACGCAAAGCTTGAATTTCATTTATCACTCAATATGGACGCCAGTCACTTAATAACGCTATTTTCAGGCCCGACGGGTCTCTATCCAACTCTTAAGTTTTTCTTTCTTCATTAAGAACGGAACAGCGAACTCGCCGAGATTGATGGGTAGGTGGGGTAAGATGGATCGCTACATTTAAACAGGTAAATCTCGTCTCGGACATAATAGATGCTATCTAGATCCACCAGGGGGATTTTGTCCTACATCTCAAGAAAGGATGCATACGTGTCCCATACATGACGTGAGTACAAGCATGTAGAGGTGATACATAAAGTAAACAAAGAATGAAAAATGCATTTCAAAACAGAGACACCTAGTGAGATGTGGAGCAAGACTGGTAAATGCCGGGAGGTTGCTCAAGTTGCAGGCACCGTTGGGTCAGATTCTTGAGGTAGCAGCAATCGCTTCGATGTTGGGCGCGTATAAGGATGCCACCGTATGGTTGCACCGGGGCTGACAATGAGAGGTTCATCCATAGGTTCAATTCTTGCAGAGGTCTCAAGATGACCAGAGAAATCGTCAGGTGGAAGAAGAGCTCTGTTGTCACCCTTGATCGGCTTGTTGCGACGACGTGTGGAGTGCTCAGACGAGCGGTGCAGCGCCCGCAATTTTGTGAACGCGTGTCTTTGAAAACGACAGAATTCGTCGGACGTCGTAATCGACCAGACCCAGCGAATGATGGCCTCTTCAGGCGTCAGAGCTATTGGACGACCTGGGGAAGGTAGACGAGGGATGATAAAGGCACTTGAGCCCATTGAGCGAGACCCGATTAGTCGACCTCTCAAAGGATCATCATGGATATGGTTGAAAATGTTTGTCAATGTTTTCCATGTGAATCCTGCTTCTTCTGCAAGTGCATCGCGGTCTCGGTAGTACTTCGCAGTGGATGCGCTCGCGAAGCGCACGCCTCGCTCCGTGATATAAATATCACATATCTGGAATGAGAAGAGGATACCGTGTCGCTGTATATCGGAAACTGCCTCGAAAACGGCAGAACGATCAGCGGGTGTGATGCATCCTATATCGAATGAGCTCTTGATGATCTATGACAGGATGGTACATACGTCCGACAAGGGCCTCCATCATGATGCCAACAATGACTCCGTTCTTGGAAACATGAGCTTCGAGATCAAAAAAGTAACGTCCTAAGCCCATGGATTGTATGAGCTTCTGTCCGCGACTTTCGGCGGATACATATGCCCCCCAGTCATCTTGCCAACCAATGAAAATATCAACGTCCTTGCCTGTACATCATGGTTAGGAGTCACCACGGAAGCCTAGATGATAAATTACCTTTGTAGATCCCTTCCCAGCACAACCCAGACGCGAATCGCGTCAGCTAGGTAAGAAAATACAGTCAATAATTTTGACGACGTTCCTAGTGTCATGCAAGTACCTCGATGTCATCCAACTCCACTACCTGCGGCACACCTATGAGCGGGGGTTAAAATGATACACTCTCTACTTACCTTGGTCCATATCGGGCAGTTATGGATCAATCGCCTTTTCGTGTAGACCAGGCGGTAATTATTGTCCTTCAGGCGAACTAGATGTACCCAGTTGTTCTCGCCGTCGAACACGATTGTGTCTAGCATGGTCTGTATAACCTCTTGAAGGTGCCAAAGTGCCCGATGTTCTTCCAGGTAATGATTCGTAGGCAACGTGATGTCAGGAACGAAACCGGGCCGCCACCACGGCTCGGCTTGAATGACGATGAAATCGCCGTTCTGGTGACGATGGTCTTAATTAGAAAGGACAGGTGCAAAATGGGAGAACAGAATAACAACCCTCCATAGCATGTAGAACCTTCCCTTTGCGAAGACATTTTCTCCAGCAATCTGCAAAGTCAGGCTGCTAATGTCCATCTTGCGCTTCAGCTTGGCAATATTCAGGTTTGGCTAGTGCAAGCGCTCGTCAGTCGATGAAGTGGCGCGGAAAATGATGAGGACCCACAGGTGCAAACTCCATCTCAGGGAGGACTAAGATGGTGGTGGTCACTGGCCAACGTGTTTCTTGTGCACTAGCTGTGTAGAATGATTTGAAGTTGAGCTGAACACTTCACTTGCCGCAATTGGCTTAGGTTCACACAGCGGCAAATGTCCTGTCACTACCGGCCCTCCAGCGCACGGTTCCTCTGTTACTTACTCCTCGGAGGTGGACACATGGCAGAGGAACTCACTCAGTGTTGATGCTCTCCGCATCGTGTTCTGTGGGGACACACAGCGCTCTCTGTGCACAAGAGCGAATCCAGTGGTCGGTGCATTCTTGCTCTCTCCACTAGTCTGATATGCCACCACAGATTTTACCTTGAAGTGTCGAATGCATATTTCAGATTGCTTTACAGGTGAACTCGTGTTTCATCCCTTATACATTGGCATGCATAGCATGCGACCTAGTGTGACCGTCATATCCCTTTTGAGCGATTTTTCAAATCGTTCAGTCAATGGTGAGTTCATAGTGTTTCCCTTCCTGATACTGGACGAACGACGGCGCCACCGGGCAGACTCACAGATCTCAAAGTGGTATCCCCAGAGACACAGAACGATGGCGTCCTCGTCTCCCGTTTAAATAGCAAAATAGATGTACTGGTGAGCCCCAGACCCCCGCCAAAGATCAAGGACATGTGCACTTATTACTCCGCCTATTGTACTACGCACCAGCAAAGGTTCTCTCGATTGATTTTTTGTGAACGAGCCCATGTTTCTGGACGTCGATGTTCTAAACCAGACGCCCCTTCCCAGGTCCGCTACGATCTGCCATGCGATCAATGTGAACAAAAATAGGGTAAGCCGGCCGAGTCGTGCGCATCGTATCTTGCTGAATTATCCCGTTTGCATTTTTAGTCGGCGAGGTAGAGCCTTAGAGGCCGTCGTACTTGCGGCATGCTCACACAGAGACCCGTTCGTCGAATATTGTGTTGTTTTCCAGTGACCCTCTTTCGTCAGACATTTCCACACTTGTATCAAAGCATTCTTTCATTGCCATTTCGCTGTGCATATATTGTGAGTTGTACTCCTGATTGCCAAGTCTTGTGCTAACATACTACCATCAGATCCCCCTAATGACCGTGCTCCGGTCGAAATGATCTATAATCCCACTAGACTCGCCCGCGTGGTATCTTATAACTTACAAGTTTCCCCACTAATCGCCACAGCTGCCAGGCATCATATACCCCCTTTTTTGTTTTTCTACTTCTGGCCGCCCAACTCTATCCACATACCCCTCGTCAACAATACGTACTTTATCTTACCTTAATTTTTCCTCTGTGCTGACTGTAGCAATAGCTTATCGTCTGCTTTTGTATCTATCCCAGGAATAGAGCTCGTAGAATTTTACCCCTTTCTTATGGACGAATTTCGCAGTAGTGTGTTGGTAAATGAGCATGCTTCTTCCACCACGACCAAGCTGAACAGCTTGACATACACAGACCGATCATATTGGGGATACGTCAATATCGGCCAGGTCAATGTCTCAGGTAATGCGACACGGTTTGCAAAAAGGCCACCAATCCCCCTCAATACAGCCGGTATGGTCTGTTGGAACCTCTGGTTCTTCAGGCGCCTTCCTAAACCTGCATACGGGCGACACCTATAATCCTCATCACCTCCTTCTACGCATCATGAAACAGCCTTCATATCCTGCACGGTCCGTAGGGCTCAGCGTATCTCGCCATCGACCCGAAATGCGTCCATCTGCATTGCCGACTAGGTACCCTCGGTACAGCCACCTCCCTCTGTCACCGTCGACCTAATGACATGGATAACAAGGGTAGGT
>QGOH01008695.1:14774-26552 GCA_003313155.1 Boletus sp. MG95
ACAGGGGTGGGTCAATGATGAAATTAATCCGAATAAAGAAGTAAAAAAAAAGAATCAAACATACGAATTTCTTGTATAAACTGATAAAGCCGTCCAGCGGACGTACGCGACCGTACAAATTGAATTGACCCCAAGCGGAGTGGCCCTTGCAGAAAGGTTGAGTAAACCCCCCGCCCGTCCACGAAGAAAGCAAACGGTCAAGTTACCTCTCCCAAGATGATGATGTCCATTACTTTGTGATCATCAGATGTCGCATGAGATGATCGCCGATAGCGAACCGCATCCATGCCAGGTTCCTGAACCTCGACAGAATCCGAGAGTTCTTCCATTATCCGAGTTCCTGCGGGAAAGTGAGCCTTCAGAGGATCGCCAGGTCCGAGAGGTCGAGACTTCTCTCGAGCGAGTTCTTGGTGCTCAGGGAGATAATATTCACGCAGTTTCCATGTTTGCCGATAGTGGGCCACCGAACAGTGGTCAAGCGCGAGCGGTGCACCTCCGGAGAGCAACAATGAATATGCAGAGAATTCTGTATACTGAGAGGGGAAAAAATTAGATGAATGTAACAAACAAAGCGATATCCATGTACTAACGGTAAAGACACCCTCCCAAACGCCGTCCACGGAACCCAATATGTATGCTCCCGAGAACGCACTACAATGATTGGACTGGTCTAAATTGAGGCACCGATACCAGTCCGTGTCCCAATCCTCACTTCGTCTCATGGTCAACGAGAGGCTCGCGGGGAGTGAAAGCCACCCCGTGCGATTTGCCAGCGCGGGCGCTGATGTAGACATTGGCAGGGTGAGAAAGGCTAGAATCGCCGCAGGAGCGAGGGTCGGCGGATTCAATCGATATGCCTCCGAAAAATGTGTAATGACACAGGGCGGGGATGTCGCTTCTGATCGGGGGGAAAAATCGGTCCAGGATGGGCGGCATATTGTATACTTGAAAAGCGAATTGGATAAGCAGACGATCAGAAAACAAATTAATGGGGAAACAGACATGGTTCGCCGCCAACGCGGTCAGTTTCAAGATGGTCTTCATATGTGGGAATCTGGTAATATTTCGTGCGATAAGATCTGTGAAACCTCGTCATCCGGAGCATGTGACCAATGCAAGTAAAACGTACTAGGACGAAGAAGAAACCAAAACAGCCACATCGCAACCGAATTCTTCTCATCTTCCATTGGCCAAGCATGTCGAAGAATCATACGCACCGCCGAGGAAGCGCCTTCGTCGTCGAACCAGTACTCTATCAGCCAAGTGTCCATTTCTGCATAGTCCAGAAGTTGCAGTTCATTCTTGCCATCGTTCTCGAGCATCATGAGGTAAGATAACCAAAGTAAGTCGGTGAGGGCTGGGGGCGGCTGATGTGATTCTGTTTGTCGTATCCGAGAATTGGTCCGCGTCCGGATTCGCTTCAAGTGTGTCCACCTCTTCTTTAGCTCGTCGGCGAGGACCCGAGGCGCCCTGACGTGCGAGCCGAGACGGCGGAATGCAGAACTCGTGTCAAATTTATAGCTAAATACACGGGCATAGAGGTAGGGGTTAGTTTCAAAGGAGAGTGCTTGGTAGATGTTGCGGCACGTCAGGAGTAACGGGGGTAAGCCCGAGGGGGGTCCGACGAGACTCTGGGTCGCTGCGAAGAAAGCTATGTGTTCAAGGACTTCTTGAGGGACGGATCCCAGCGGGGTAGACGTCGACATTCCGACAAAGATCAATCAACGTGTGACATGGGACCGTGTCGAGCCCGCTTACTAAATTCAGAGGCAGTTTTTTTTTCCATTCTCCAATGACTTGCCAAGTTGCCTTGGGTATCCATCGGTTACAGTAACATGAAACACGGTCATCAAGAAGGCCCTTGATACACGCGACTTTTAGGGAGCGGTACTAGTACTAAGCTAAGCTAAGCGGGACTCCAGGTGATACGGTCCTCAGGGTGCTGCATATAATCTAGGCGGGTCTACGGTGATTTTACCTCTTTGCACAGGCTGAATATAGATTCCCATTCCGCGGGCTGCTCCGCACTTGCGATGTGCCTCCATCTGCCGACAAAGTTCCTCGATGAAATGACTGATCAGGGTCGTGAGCTACACCCTCCCCAATGTTATCAAAAGACCTACCGTAACCCCGAAACAATGCACGTCCGAGGTCAACTCTCTGAGGATCCAACTGTAGAATGCGATGAGACAATGGTATGGTGCCAGAACAATCACATACTGGCTCACGCAGGAGTACGACAAGTCCATCTGACGGTCGAATCCTTCCTATATATCTATATCCGTTCCACGCTGTGGCGTACGGCGACTCCGTCTGACAGAAACAATTACTCGACGAACGAGATCGAATGCAAGTTCACATACTATTCCAGTGATGATGACATCCAGCGCTCCCGCGTTCGAGACATCAATTGCGTCTTTGGACCGCCGGAGTGGTGTGTAATGCGTTCTGAAAGAGTTATCTGGACCGATAAAATCGATTCCTGACTGTTAGGGTCGACATCGTTCAGCCCACTGAACAAAGCGCAACGTCGGCAGCCTACCTCGTCCTCGCACCACTGACACCCGAGAGGTAGAAATGCATTAAAGAATGAAATCTCGTCTTCTGCAACCGGCAGAGGCATCGAGGGAGAGTAACAATAGAACTCGCGGAACCAAACATAAAGGGGGAACCGACCAAAGGTCGGGAAAGGTGACGGTGCGTCGGCAGAGCAAAACATTGATCGGTAATCCTCGTAGTAGGGCGCCTGAAGAATTGAGCTGAGAGTAGGTGATCGAAAATGCTAACTTACTATGAAAGATCCTTGCCAACGTCCCGAAAGAGTGCCCGGGATGTAATACACCAAAGGGGGGTGTGACGATGCTGAACCAGAGCTAGACAATGAACGACGCCAATCGGGATCATGTCTGCGACTTTTAAGGAGCCCATCGAGTGGGTCACCGTAGCTCCTACTAGCTACCCGTGTCACACATCGGGCATTAAAATCCTCAATGTCATCCCGTGTGGGTCCGCAAAGGACACCCTTGGCGGTAGCATCCTGACGATTAAAAGGGAGTTCGGGTGGAACCTTTAGACGGAAATATTCTATCCGCGCGAAATAGCTCAATATCGCGAACGGAGCAATTGGGGGCAAACACAGGGTGGTTGGTTCGCCAAAATAATCCAGCGTGATTTCGGTAGGTAGGGAGGCTGGGCAGTTCCTGTGATCTGAAGCACTAGCCTTTGATGTGCGCTCAGATGCAAGGAGTAAATCCTCGGGAGAGGTGAAACATGGGTACTTAGTTTGGTAGGTCAGATCCTGTATAGGTAGAGAGGGAATCATTACATACCCGAAAGCCCGCAAAGGCAAACGGCGCGAGATATGTCATGATCTCCTTTCTGAATTCGTCGGTCTCGATATCAAGACGATCTACACGCGAGATAATGAGGATGATGCCGGTCCGTACGATCAAAGTAAATGTCTACCTCGAGAGGTGATCAACCAAAACAAGGCAACAGCCAAGGTGTTCAGCTCATTTTCCAGAGGCCAACCATGATTATCGGAAGCGCCCTCGAGTAAACGCTCACGCATGAAAATGGGTATAAAGGTGGGTAAACCTGCCAAAAGGACTTGCTCCCAGTTGCGCCCATCGTCCTCGAGAAGCATGACGTAGATTGTTGCGAGCGCTTGGGCCAGGTTAGGATTCCATATGTCTCTCCTCCGTACGATCTGCAGAGCGATGTAGCGCCGATTGACCTCTTGTTCCATGTTCTGAAACTTGAGCCTGTCTTGCAGTAGATGACGGCCAGGTGAGGATATATCGAAGGTGTTCAAAAACGGCGTGGAATAGAAGGGGGGGTCCGCGTTTGATGACAATGTGGCATATGACATTCGGCAGGGGAAGTGGAGAGGGCGTGGATAGCCGGAATGATGCAAGGAGTGTGCTTGATAGCGAGTAGGGCAAGCTCTTGTATCAATCCAGGCGGTATGCCGAAGGAATTAGCGGCATGCTCAGGCAAGCGGAGGTAGAAGAGAGCGCCATAAGTAATATGTACAGATTCATGACGAGACGGAGGTTTGGAGTGCCTGCCTTTGAAGGGTTAGACCGCTATCACGGCATGATGAGGCGTCCCACGGATGTAAGCGTGGCATGGCGAACTCCGGTGATGAAACGCCGTCGGGCAAGGCAAGCACTTTGGTCTGTCTCGGAGTACTTGATATTTGCTTCTGAGCTGCAAAACTTGCCGGATGAATAAACTCGGTTGACGAGGAAAACGTGCGTAGGCGATCGCGGCATGTATTCGGAGCCTTCGGAGGATCCCGATGGGACAGACACGAGGGATCTGTCATTCAAATGAGCCCATGAATCTCAGATTTGACTCAATTTCGTGGTTTGCCCGAGCATATGTGACCCCTGAAATTGTTAACGAATCCCGCTGCCACTGGCCGCCCCGCCAATCACCGCAATCGAAGGCGAGACCACGGGCTATGAGGTGCCCGCAGATTTCCGCATGCAGAAGATTATATGTCTGCAAAGACGGGTTTTGTAACGTGAACGCTTGACGACCTAGTATGTGAGAGCTGTGATCAGAGGCGGACAGCAAAAAAAAGGAAATCAAGGGTCGTTCCTGCGTTAAAATCGGGTAGACGCCCGCCGCACTGTTCTGCAGTACCGAAGTGAGGTAGTACCTCCGTCCGTCATCCGTCCTTGAAATAAACTTAGCCGTTCAAAGTTTCGATGAGGACAGGCCAAGACGGGCATTCGAATATCGAATTCAGTTGCCAGGAGAACTGTTCCCGACGCCTTTGCTCAGTCATTGTTGGTATGGCCCGAACGTTTTCGGCGAGTCGGCCTGGAGCTCGAATACCCGGATTGACACGGTCATTCTGAAAAGAAAAAAAAAAAAAAAAAAAGGTTTAATTGAAACGGGGGGCTTATTGACACCCCCCCTTGGCAAGACTGACATACCAGCTTCCTAGAGTCCGAAAAGTTCGACCTATTAGTAATAGCCATAAAAGATGCAGTGAAAGAACGAGAAGGGACTGGAGAACACATGGATGAACCGAGCCAGGCGACCTGTCAATTTTTTTTGTTACGCTAGCCGGTACATGCTATATTTTTCGCTCCGCGTGCAGGGAAGAGTCCAAAAGTTCTTGGGGAGCAAGGCACTGCGACCTGGTTCTCATTTCATCGGAGCTTGGAACCACTAGGGCCTTGATCCCTCGAGCGAGTAAATAATACGTAGGAGGTTCAAGCAGCCGATTACATGGCCCACGTAAACAGAGTTGGGTATATGGTATGATTGGATGGTAAAAACTCCCTCGCGACTGACTGAGCCAGAGTTCGATAATACATCTCCCCGAGACTCGAGTCTCCTGCGTCTAACGAGGGAGAGAAACTCGTCTGCCACAATCAATTGATTCCCGTTGATCGAATTAGAACCAGTACATGATATACCGTGACCGACTACTTCCATTACACAGAAGGGTTCATATCCGCTTATGACTCGGAGCAGCTACGTCGATCGATAACTCCAGACTAGGTCATCATTACATACATATGCCGACGAGCTTGCAAACCCCTGAACTTGACAGAGCGCAAAGGCGGACCCACTGAAAACGTTGTGGATTAAACCAACATCTCGTAGCGGTTTCATCGCACAGAAATTTGGTAGCAAGCACCGCAGGGAAGTTGTTGAGCGGTCTAGGACGGAGAAAAAGCAGGGTGGCTGGTACGGCGAGTTAGAGTAAGAAAATGGCAAGGGATAAGTTACAGCCCGCCCGCCAGCAGGCTGAATGAAAGCCATCAATGCTCGTGAGCAATTTCCGTCAAATTTAATCGGCGCCACTACCTTATACCGGAAAGTGGCACGCACCTTCTGGATGCCATTGATTCGGTGACATATGCCAAAGGATTGGAAGCCACAAAGAGGTGCAGCCCCCTGGCTGGTCAGTCGCGTGCATGGCGAGCAGGCAAGACCCAGAGTCCACAGGCGCTCAGGGCGGGTGCTGGTCATCCGATTGGGTTAAGATGACGCGTCTTGTCGCGGCCACTGGCCAGCGGGTATAAACGTGGCTGGGGAGGCGCCTACATTGTCGATCCCTGGTTTCATTGATGGCTGAGCTTCTTCGACACGGAATCCTCGCAGGTCTCATACGTTATCGCTTCACCAGCACGTGTCGTGCTGATATTGACCGGGTACTTGTTATGGAGCCATGGACAGCTGAGAGTCCGATGGCTGAACAGCCTTGTCATTTGCACGCAGTATCAGCGATTATCGATTATTCACGAACGCGCCATCACCTCACTACCCTCCGGGAATACGGACTTGATCACCGCATAATGTATGGGATAGTTCGTCGTCCAAACCAAGCCTGCGCAATCACCCGCTGAGTGGTGGTATCAACATGTGAGGGGGTAGGACAATTAAAATTAATCGAGAGAACTCTGACCGGATTGATGCATGATGTATCTAGTTCTCGGGCTCTGCAGGGGAGTGGTTTAATGAGGAGAATGCTGTGCTGACCTCCATACAGCCCAGCCAATCAGCGACGAGCGGCGAAAGCCTGGGGACCTACCCTAAACGGACATGTCGAAATCAAAAAAAAAGAAAGATTGTTGGATCGATCTCTCTTTATCCCGCTCATCTCACTGCAATCCTCACAGCCAGTCGCCTTACACGTCAATGTCTGCTAATCTCAGTGTTCTCGAGCAGCACCTTGCCACAAGGTCTTACGTCGAAGGGTGAGTCTCGGGTCTTTCCAGTCTTTCGGTCCCGTTTTCGATCACACTTGATGAACATAACGCTATGGTCCGTGTTTCCAAGAAGCGATTAGACACCGCTGCACCAGCATGCAGACAATTTTTTCCTTGGCTATCTGATTTCATCTAAGAAAAAACGAAAGAACGAACTGCGTGTTGACCACAACCCTCATTCCAGATACACGCCTTCCCAAGCTGATGTGCACGTCTACAAAGCGGTCGCTGTGCCAATCTCTTCCAGCTACCTGCATGTCGTGAGGTGGTACTCTCACATCACATCTTACAGTGCGGAATTCGACACGCTGCCCGGCAGCAGTAATGCAGGGCAGGCATTTACTCAGACTGCCCCGGCGGAAAGCTCTGCACCTGCTGCTGCCGAAGAGGATGAAGAAGTCGACCTCTTTGGCGAAGAGGAGGAAGAGGACGAGGAAGCTGAAAGAGTCAAGGCCGAACGTGTTGCCGCCTACAACGCAAAGAAAGCTAACAAGCCAAAGGCTGCTGCCAAGGTCCATGCCATTTTGATGGATGTTTTATGACTGCTTACGTCAATTACAACAGTCTGTTGTGACCTTGGAGGTGAAGCCATGGGATGACGAGACTGATATGCAGGCTCTGGAGGACTCTGTCCGATCACTCCAACTGGATGGCCTCGTATGGGGTGCGAGCAAGCTGGTCGCTGTCGGCTATGGCATCAAGAAGTTGCAAATCACGCTCGTCGTTGGTTCGTACAAGTCTTGTCTGCATCGGGGTCATTCGGTTTATGGTATGATTAGAGGACGAGCTCGTCTCGTTGGATGACTTGCAAGAGAAGATTGCCGAGTTTGACGACTATGTGCAGAGCTCGGACATTGCTGCGATGCAGAGTGCGCCAGACGCGTATGGAGTCTTTCTTGTGCTAACGGGTGTGTTTAGAGCTCTAGATTGGAGGAGTGTATACCTGGAAGGGATGTGGGGTTGCAATTGTAGGATGTGGTGGATGCGAGGCGATGCGGTTGTAAGCTGTACGGTACGGCGACCTGAACGAATGCCGAGCAGGGCAATCGCTGGTCGTGATGGAACAAGGTTAGCTCACGACGTCGAATGGGGAATTGAGCTGTGCGGTGTTCGAAAGGCGTTCTGATGTCGACGTGCGCGTCCGATAGGTGCGGTGTCCACCTTCGTACACGACTCCACGCGCCCGGATTGGGACGGCGCAGGGCAACCACAATGCGACGGTTCACCCAAAAACACGTTCATCTCCGCCTCTCAACACGGAGCCGATGCACTCCCGTCTCTCTGCCTGCCTCAAGTACCTCCTTGATCATTGCAAATTGTGGCCTCCCTTTGACACAAGAGACGTCCTTGTGGCATATGACGACGCTCGCGGATCGAACGTGCTGTCGCACCGGTACGCTCCGGGAGCCATCGGACCTGCTTGGTGGCGCCGTGGGCGGGTCTCCTGCTGGCCATGGGGTGGCGAGAAAGTGAGCCCTGGATGTCTCTTGGTCACCTCGTCTTTCTCACGTAACGCGTAAGTTGCAAGAACCTGCTGGCCTTACGAGGGATCAAAATCTGTCATGCCGCTTCTCCTCGAGTACCTGTGTCAGCCTTCTGGTAAGCTTACAGCGCTGGGTCCAGCCACCGTCCGAGCCCGCAGGAAAGCGAAGGTGGCTAAATGAAATCACAACCAGGCACACGGGTGAACGAAACCATGCCTTAAATAAAAGATCTGATCTGAAAGTGTGTAAGTACATTTGCTATTGCCCACTGCAGTGCGACTTTTGAACATGATTTTCCCAACAGGAAATGTCAAGTTCCCCATCTAACGATGCGGCGATCTGGTTTACGCTATGAACGGCACTCCGCCGCACAGTCCTGGCTCAGAAGTATTTAAGGCTATCTTACTCGGACTGTCCTTCGTCATAACATGCCTTCGTACTTGGAACGAATTCCCCTCGACGTGCTAACACACGTAGCTTTCTTCACGATAGACCCCTCGCCCACTTCAGCCCTCGACGCGCTCCTTCACCTCCTGCTCTCCTGTCGGCATATCCATCGTCTTCTCTCCATCGACTCCTGTCCCCAACTCTATGCGCGTATTTTTCGTGAAAAGTTCGACCTCAGTGGTCACCATCGCAGGGACAGACATTGCACCAGGACGACGTCATGCTTAGCTTCGGAGCTCCGAGTGCGCAGACGCGTACTACGCCGGATTCGTATTTCTCAAGTCCACAGCCGGTACATCCTAGGGGATCTGTGGACGACATACCTGATGCTCCTGGAGAGCGATGGTCTCAACGAGCTCCAGCTTCACACCGCGGGAGTCGGGGATTGGGTGCTGCGCATACTCCGCGAGTGCCATTCGCCAATGAACAACGAACCCGATGGACATGTCTTGGCCTTGGCCGTCTCAGTGGCGTGCTTGGTACTCTCTCACAGTAATCCGCATTCGCTTCTATTGCGTGAACCCGCCTTCTAAATGACCCTGATCAGGCCAGATATCCTCCTTGCCAGTGGGGGATCGTAATCAAGTTCTAAATTTACTTCGTCCTTACACGATGCCCGTGTCAAAGGTGAGCGGCATATGACTAGCGCTACGATACATGGACCCACACCAACTATATCGCAGCATCTCTCGACAAACGTAAGTGGCGCGGCAGAACGGAGGATTTCAGTATCGACCAGCAGATCGCAGGGCCGAGGACCCGGACGGCCTACCTGCACAAACGAAATCAGCGATCAAGTCGATAACACCGATTTGCTACACGCGAGTTACTATGGCTGCTTCGCAATATCCACTCCCAATATTTTGACGGCCTCGGTCTTTTTGACTTTCTCACTCTTAGAGGCAACACCTCTGCAGGTTCCTCCCCATCTTCCACCAACCCGAGCTGTCGCAATCGCGACGGAGCGGCATGGGCCCACTATGGCTGACTTCGCTGCGGTCACCACAAGAAGGACGCCGCTTGTGGCAGACTCCTTTCTTCAGCGCCAGTGTTGTGAATCAAACACGGATCTCGCTAGAGAACAGCAACGGCCATCAAGAAGTGCCATCCATGACGAAGACTTCTATCGCATAACCCGTCGTCTGCATGCGCCCGCAGAGGCTTGGGAACTCCTGGTGTATATTCCCGGGCTGCTGACGGGTGTTTGGGAAGGCAGTTATATGGTCCGCAACTTTTCGAATTAGGAAATAGCACATGTGTAGTGCGGCTGACGTCTCGGACAGGTTGCGCCTCTGACTTCATGCTCCTCAGGGGGTTCCCCTGGCCCTGACGTTCGCCAAGATTTCCTATGTCGGCAACCCATCCAGTTTCGGCTCGAGGAATATGTCACATTCAGCCCATGGCTACCTCTCCCTATTGGAACTCAAGATGGCTCCGACGGACACGTCGTTCGGAATCTTTCCGCTAGCGAGGAGGAATCCACGGTGAGTTACTATTTCATTGTCCGTGCACACGATTGTCACATTTCTCTACTTTTCCGTAGAGAATTCAGTTCTCTGACGGCAACACGACGGAATCCTACCATTACGAACCGTTCCGCCTTAGCGGCGCGTCCGAGAGCGGTAGAGACCCTCGTCATGCCCTAGATGTCGTTATCACAGGCGAGGTATGCCCCCCTTGCGAGTCTTGATGGGGCATCTAGTCCTCACGCTCTCCGGGTAGACACCCCCTCAATTTGAAGCGGCCTGGGGCTCGTATAACTCTATCGGACGGGTTCGGTTATCCGACGGTTTGATAAGTTTGACGAGGAAGGTGGTACGGTTTATTTTTCTCTAGAATGGGGCAAAAGTCGCTCATTTGCCCATCAAATAGAACAGCACTGGTGATGATGGGTGTGGGACGTGGGTTTTCGAAGGATACCTACACAGCAGATCCACGTTCGCTGGTCAGTGGAGGACGCTCAGCGCCCCCGGCCAAGAGGGGATGGGAGGTATTTTTAGCGTGTCCAAAACTGCTCCGTAGGATTATCCGGGATCATTAATGAACCAGTTTGAAATGAACGGAGTTTTGGATTATCAACCTAGCTCGTTTTTTTTTCTTCATTTTGCGTTGTGTATCCACTTAGCACCGTTGACATTCTCTCTCTTAACTGCGGAAATTGTCTTCGAAAGGGCCCTGGCCCTTTCTTTGCACGGAGTTTTATGGATATGACCGGATAATTCCCTCGCAGTTTCGCATGTAGCGCGGCAAAGGTGCGCCGGTCTCGGCCACCAAGCTGTGTCACCTTCGCGAGTTGAGTTAACTTTGATTTCAGACCTTGAATTAGAATAGAAACCCCGTTTTAAATGTCATAGCCTCTTTCGAAGAAAAACCACGCGCCAGATTGCACATGATGCACCCATGAAATGCTACAGGGATGATTACGAGACGTTTGACAAAAGGAGATCTCTCGTCTTTCGCTGTTGTTACGTCCAGGAGAGGCGTGTGTACTGTGTGCGCGTGTGTGGGTGTGTGTATGTTCTGACAGTATCCAGCCACATTAATCAAATGTGCGAGGTTGGGTGAGAAAAGCAACTGGCCGAGTGACCAAATCTGGAACTGCGATGTTGGGTCCTTGCGTATTGTGAAAGCAAGGATACAAGGAGAACAAAAAAAAACCAAAGGTTGATCATATCGGATGCGTCGACTGCGGAAAGCCAAGATGTATAAACAAAGGTGATTCGTGGCTTTGGAACCGGGGCCGACCATGACTGCGGGTGTGCCAAGATGCGGCGCAGCGGCTCATAGCCATCGCAATCGTATGGACGACCTCGATAAGACACTCGGCTGGAAAGATAAAAAAGGGGGGGAAGTTAGAATCCACATGGTGCAACAAGGTTGTTCGACCGCCCGTTTGTGTTTTCGCCCTGGGCGCATTTTTGCGCCACATCCGACGCATGAAACGGAATATGATAGCCGGCGCCTCGTCCCATCCAACAAGGCCAATTTGAAAGACAGCGCAACCTCCACGCGGAACATCTGTGGAAGGAAAATAGTCTGAGTAAAAGACCAGACGAGGTCCAGACTCACCTGCAACATTTTGGGAAACATACCCGGTTGGACGGTACGGT